>CM060861.1:25655197-25728429 GCA_030737845.1 Acorus calamus
TCAACCGCATTTCAAAGTTGCGGATTGAGGACAGGACTTGAGAGGATCCGATTGACATTCGAGTCAACCTTGTGGACCATTTGAAACATGCATTTCGGAAGAGACGAGGATGGAAGTCAGCTTGGGAGGATAGTGAGCTCCCTCGACTACAAGAACATCAACTTGCTGAGTTGGAGGCACCATTCACGAAGGCATAAATTGAAAAGGCAATCAAGGGGGCGTTGGGGGATAAGTCCCCAGGACCGGATGGATTCGGTTTGATTTTCTTCCAGAGGTATTGGGACATAGTGAAGGCGGATGTAGTGGCGATGCTCGAAGAGTTCTATTCAGGAAATCAAAGTGTGGGCTATTTGAATGCGTCGACGTTCATCCTAGTACCGAAGAAAGAAGAGGCGGAGTCAGTGGAGAATTCTGACCGATATGCCTAGTCAATGGGTGTACATGATCGTCGTCAAAGTCATGGCCAACAGATTAAAACAGGCTTGCAGCACACTTGTAGACTCTTCATAGGCAGCATTCTTACCCGGTAGACTCTTGCAAGAAGGCTTTATAACAGCCCAAGAGTTCGTATCGGCTCTCCAAAAGACAAATGGAAAGGGGTGATGTTTGAACTCGACTTTGCGCGAGCCTATGACAATGTAGATAGGGAGTTCCTATTACAAATCATGGCAATGCATGGCTTCCAACCGAGATGGCTGCGTATGGTGAAACAATGTATTGACACGGCGCATGCCTCTTTGATGATCAACGGCAAGATGGCCGGTTTCTTCCCCTCAATAGAGGGCTGCGCCAGGGGGATCCCCTCTCCCCAATCCTTTTCGTTCTGATCGCGAATGTTTTAAGCAGGCTGTGCACAAGAGCGGTGGAAGGAGGATGGATTGCGGGTCTTTCGAGCACACAAGGGGGAAAAAGTATCGATTCTACAATATGTGGACGACACCATCCTCCTCAGTGAAGCCAAGCCACGATTTATCCAGGGACTCCGCTTCATCCTCTTCTGCTTCGGTGCGTTATCGGGACTCTCTCTCAACCTGCGCAAAAGTACAATGCACGGGATACATATTTCCACTGAGGAGGATGCATTGGCACGATTATAGAGGGTGGGTATTTCGATGTTTGATGTTTTAGAAAAAGCAAAAATGTGAGTGTTGGGGCACGTGACGCACTCGGGCCGGCGTTTTGGGTGTGAGCCATCACAGTTGGTATTAGAGCATAGATTAGGCCTCATTGACTTGATTGAGGATTTAAGCGGAAATTCAACATAGCAATAGGTTAGGATTTGTAGTATAAGGTTGTATACAGAGCACATTTGAGATAGGAGGAGAGGTTAGGAGTGAAGGTAGGAGTTACTTTTTTGTTTTGTATTGAAGGTATTTGACAAAGGATTTTGCTTCTTGAGATTCATGCTACGTGTACAACATTGAAGTTCTTCACTTGTCCTATGTTGGAGAGAACCTCTTTTGTGGAATGAGGTTTAGATGAGATTGCTATGATAATTAGAGTTGATCGATCGAGTTAGTGGACCAGAAGGTTTCTTCTGTGCTTTGTGGATTTGGAGGACCAAATCTTGTTTAAGGGCGGTAGGATGTAACGATCCGAACCCACTTATGTTGTTTATGCTAATATTTACGTGTTTGGATTGCTGGATAGAATAATTTTATGCTATTGGGCTTTTGATCTTCATTCGGTTTAATTTTGGTTAAGCACCTTGGAGACATATTTAGGATTTGATAAAAACATATGAAGTTTTTATTTTTGAGTTAGCTTTTATATAAAATTAGTTTTGCATTATTTAGAGTTATATTAGAACATATAAATGATAGATATTTTCGTCATCTTTTCAACAGAAGTTGGATCATCTGAAGTAGACTTTCCTACGAGAAGTTATAACGGTTCGAGTCGAGGCTGCACAGATTTTAGTGGAAGGGCATTTCTGTAATTTTGTGGAATCGAAAGTTTCGTTTAAATGGGATAGTCGGTGGGTTTGGTTATATTTGGCGGAGGGAGAGCGTCCGAGGCTCATATTCAGTGTGAATTAAAAGGGGAAATCAAGGGAAAATCAAGGAAAATTGGGAAAAGTTTTGTGGAGTATTTTTTGTGCTATACTGAGTAAAGATTCTTGTTCTTTTCATCATTATTCTTCATATAAGGTTGTTTTATTTCAGTTTTGTATCAAATTTGTGATTTAGGGCTGAAATATGAATATGTTTTTGAGGCTGGATAAATAAGAATTAGAGAGTTGTTTTTATTGTGTTAATTTAGGATTTGTAGTGGGGATGTCATGTTTGTCTTGGTGGAATTGAGAATTGCTCGATTAATGGGGTTATATTTTAGTATTTGATTAAGGTTATATTTTGATAAGTGAATTCTTCTCTGCGTGGATTAGGAGCTAGAATAGGGTGAATCCAACTTGGGGTTGTGAATTGTGAGGTAAGTGTCTCGATCGATATTTGTTTGTCTCATTCTATTCCAGGTTGTTTTAATTATTGTAAGAGACCTGATTGATATTGTTTGTTCCATTCCATTCCATGTTGTATTATTGTAAGTGACCCGATTGACATTGTTTATTCCATTTCATTCCACGTTGTATTGCTGTAAGTGACCCGATTGACATTGTTTATTCCATTCCATTCCACGTTGTATTGTTGTAAGTGACCCGATTGACTTTTGCTTGTTCCATTCCATTCCACGTTGTATTATTGTAAGTGACCCAACTTTTTCTTGTTCCATTCCATTCCATGTTGTATTGTTGTAAGTGACCCGATTGACATTTGCTTGTTTCATTCATTTCCACGTTGTATTGTTGTAAGTGACCAGATCGACAATTTTGTTTCATTCTACTTCCACACTTTATTTTTGTTTGAGGCTATTCAGTTGTATTTGAGAATCCAAATGATTTCTATTGTGAATACTGCATTTAAATGACTTATTGTTGAAACGTATTTCTTCATTGTGGATATCCTGTGGTTGTTCGAGATTCTAAAATATTCTTATAATTGGTCTATTTGTATCTTGAAGTTGTTCTTTATTGGATTCCAGCTTATTTTCTTTATTTATATCTCGTGAGCTTATAATTGACTTGTTCGTATCGTGAGCCTTCCTTTGATCATGATGTATCCATCCTAGTGTCTTGCCATGAACCTATGATCTGTATGCTCGTGTTGTTTGACCATGAAGCCTTGTAGTGTGATTGGCATCGCTGCTTTTATATTGCCTCTTCTGTACTTGGAGTTGGATGACCATAGACCTTATAGTGAGGGTTGAGGAATACCTCCCAGCGCGCATGAGTACGTACGGTCCAGTGAGGGTGACTTGAGAATACTTTGTAATGCCTGGACGTTCCTAGGGCCAGATAGTGAATCCGCGGTGGATGTTACGAGGACCACACGCGAGAGGTATTGTGGACATCTTGGACATAGGGGCCGAGATGGGGTCGTGTAGATGGTCAATCCTACGTTTTGGACATTTAGAGGCTAGAATTGTGATTCCCTTATCATTCTTGTAGCACTATGACATTTCCACGGTGATCAGTGATTTAATTGACATCCTTTCGATTGATGGGTAATTTCAGAGTATGTGCTTTCGGTTCAATTGCGATCCATCTTGATGATATTTATTGGCCTTATCAGTTGTGAGGTGTTAGTTTGAGTTTTTCATTCCTATTTTTATATATCAGCGATATTATTGTTCTCCGCTGATGATCATACAATGGTTCCATTTGTCATTATACTTTAACCTGGTGTTTATTAAAATTACTGAGCTTGACTTTGGATGTCATTCTTGTTTTCCTTATGCGTGGAATGTCTGGGTTACTTACTGAGCATCTTTCGCTCATTTCATCCTATTTTTCCTATTGTTTTTGCATAGTAGAAGCGGGGGTTTTTTAGGCGTTGACTTTGTCTTATTTTGGTGTCACGTTCAGTTGGTGATATATATATATATATATATATCTGTGTGTGTGTGTGTGTGTGTGTGTGTGTGTGTGTGTATTGTTGATGATTTGAATCTGTATATAATTATTTAGGTAGAGGCTGGTCTGGTGAACCAGGCCTGTGTTAAAATGCTCGCTCTGTATATATGGATGAGTGTATATGAGGTGTGTTAGATGCTCTGTTGACTGTTTAAACTTTCCTGGACGTGTTGTGATATAGGTGATTATATATATCTTATTGATTATATGTTATCCGAGGGTTGTTATCATATGTGATTTTATCGGGTGGGTATGTCGATGTTTTTTAAAAAATGTTGAGTTTTGGGTCAGGTGACGTGCATGTGTCGGCGTTTTTGGACATGGGCCGTCACACATAATGCCCTCCTCATTTCATTCGACATAGATTTTGTCACTTGAGGGACGGTGTTTCTTGATCCGCCCGGCGAGCGGGTAGAAGCGAGTCACGGTGTTCCCCTAATAGGCGAATCCCTATCTAAAGATAGAGATGAATATATATTTTTTATTGCATGTGAAATGGATGCAAGATTTTAATTATTAGTGTGAGTTGGAACTTAATTGTTTGGAAAGAGTGGAGAAGTGGTTGAGCTCATGATACGTGTGAAGTTTTGAATGAGTTACATTGAGCCTTGTCGTGAGAACCGGACTTTGCCAAAAAAAAAAAACAATCTCACAAACTTGCATAGATGTATGATGTATCTATATACAGTAAACTATTTAGGATTATGACATTGAGAGCAACAGATGGTAAATGCGTGTTAAAACATATACATTGTTTTATGAAGATTAAATGAGTGCGTACCTGGTTAACAGGAACAAGGAATTGAAACATATTTATCATGATTCATGCACTTGAATCACGTCTCAACAACGTTTGATCGAGTGATTATATAAAATAAAATTTTTTTTGTGCCTTGTTATATGAAGAAAAATGTATGTTTTTAAAAACACAAAAATGTGTGAGTTTACAAAGAATTATAATTATAAAGCTAGACAAAATCATATTTTTAAAATAGGTTACCAGACATGCACCTTATAAAAGTGCTTCTAAATGATTAAAAACCATTCCATGGGCGGAGATAGCATTTTATTTTCGGGTGTGTTATTTTAAATTTTCATTAAAAATCTTACTTCATATTTGAAAAAAACTGTTAAGGAAATTTTTTATGTGGAACTAGTAATTTCATATTAAAAATAGATAACAACAAATAAAGTGTTCAATTGTTGTGGGTGCATTTGGGAATTGGGAACGCGATTTGCATTTTTTTGTTTTAGGGATATTATCAAACACAAGCGAAAGGAGTTTTGAAGATATATATGCTTTTGAAAAAACGTATAAAATGAGATTTTTGATAATCGTGTTTTATTATTATTATTTTTTTCTCCAAAAAGTACGCTTTCTATAGATGTTTCAAAATGCCCATGATGTGGGACTTCTGCAAACCAAGAATGGGAGGAAAGGGTGATACAATTACTTCTATTCCTGATTTTATTCACAAGTCCCTGCTGCTTTCTTACCTCTACCATAAGTATGTCCAAGTAATTATAGAGTTATATGAGACTCAATTTTTTTTACAATATCAAATACAGTTCTATATAACTGATTAACTCTTTCTAGTCATTATATTGAAATATATCTATTTGAAATTTTTTACATTTGTTAATAAATAATAAAATTTAATTCATTAGAGAATTTATATTTTAGATTTTATAAAAATATACACTTTATTAGATGAAGTATATAATTTTAAAAATAAAAAAAATATGATGCCTACATTTTGACTATAAAATGAATTGCGTAAGATTTTTCATAATTCCATTAGAGTAGTCTCACACATCATCCAAGTTTTATTATCTTATTGTAGCTCACATCTCTCACTTTCTCTGTATCCTCACTCTATTCCATTTGCTTGTCATTCTCTTCTGAACTTGTGCCTTTCGGTCAGTCACACATAGGCCTTTGGTCGGTCATACTTCACTGTACACATAGCTTTCTTACACCAGCTATATATACTTTATATATAATCACATGAACTCGGTCAAAATAACTATCATACAACGTTGGTTTTGATACTATATATAATAATAATAAATATACTGTAAGTGACTTTACTTGTGTATTTTATATATCTATTATACTCAAGAAAAATAATATGTCTAGTGTTAGTGTAATATTGAAATATATACTGTTATACAAAATAAATTATATGTTAAGATAAAATAGTGTCAAGGTATATGAGGAACCATTTACTCTTTTGGGGTGTCAAGGTATAGGAGGAAAATATTTGGGATATGGTCAGGCATTTGATTCAGGACTGGGGTGTTTTGTGTATAGAGGATTAGCATGTTGATTTTGTTTTGGGTCTAGACTCTCCATGTAGATTTCTTTTTTACTTAGGAGGTCCGGGCGATAGATAGCTACTGTTGTCTATCTAGGTCTAATGTATTTCCCTTGGGAGCTGCATTTATTTGAATAAAATTAAGATAGAAGCCTACTGTAGATCTAAAAAAAAGAAGATAAATAGTGCATTTTTCTTAAAATAATAATAATAAAAGAGCTTTGCTACACAGGAAATAATAATAATAATAATAAAAGAGCTTTGCTACACATACCCCATCATATAGGCCCCTCCCACAGGCCCCTTAATGTGTCAACATTTTATTGGCTGTGTAGTTGTTTTTTACGAAAAGGTAAAAAAGCTAAATACTAAAATACCCTTAATTAATACCCACCCTAGTTTCCACATTTTTCTCTCTTTTCCCGTTTTTTTCCCACTCACAATTGTCCCTCTTTCAAATCCAATTAAAAGATTTGTTGGTTTTCAAATATCAAATTTGAATTGAAAAGACCTATTATATAATTGATGAATCGATTTGAAAAAAAACATTTCGTCCGAAGGTTCTTCTACTGCAAAAAAATGGGTACGAAACCTTTTTTTGGTATTTCACAAAACCTGTCTGTTGTATTTGATGATAATGTTGATTACATGGATTTGTTATATTGGATATGTTCATTACGAATGTTAACAGAAGTAACTTTTTTTTTTTTACAGAAATCTGAAATGTATGATTAAATTTTTTTATGTTTGTTATTGAAATGTATTTGACAAAATCAGATGAGTGTTTTCTGATTTCATCAACAACATGTATTTTGATTTTTCTTAACAGTACTGCTATGCGTAATGAGGCCTTGTAGTAAATGTAACTAACTATAAGTTGTTACTGGTGTATATAAATATTCAACAAATGTAACTAGCTATTACAGTGTACTGGGAAATGTAATTTAATTTGAAATGTAACAAACTATTATTAGAAACTATTATTAGAAAGAATGTAACTAAGTAGTAGAAAGAATTATGTTTATCGAGTTGTATAATGATAATGACATCTAAATGTTACTTGATTGACAATGTGACATTATCTTCTACATTTATTTAGTTTGTACCTATCTATCTCGTGATTTATATTTCTTTAATTATTTCGTGTTTGTTGTTGTTGGTAAGCAAATGTAACTTACTTATATATTATGTAACTATTTTATGTTATAAAGGAAATATCTTCGTAATCATTTGTATCTAACTATTCAAAAATATCATTCCAACACTTGGAGGAAATGCTTCTGCACATCTTCATCTGTATCAAATGTTATTCCAACACTTGGAGCAAATGCTTTTGCACATTTTTTTCTCAACTTCAACAATGAAAACTTTCTGCGCACTGCCATCCACAGAAAATGTAACTAATTCCACGGTATTTTCTATATTGAAAGGCAAATTATTATAAAAAAAAACTAATGTACTGTTATAATTACTTAAGAAAAAGAAAAACATAAAAACAAAAAAGGGAATAATAAAACTCATAGTTCCACTAAATATCATATATTAAGAGTCGTTCATATATTGGAATGAAATTTTGTTTCACAATTACGTTGTCCCGCAAGGTAGTTACATCTGTCAATGTAATTAGTATTACTTAGAAAAACATTTAATAATTTAGTTACATTTTACAAAAAAACAGCCAAACAAAAAAATAAGTGGAAAGAAAAAAAAACAATTAATGGGTTAAATATGTAACTGACATTCAGAATGTTAAGCAACTGATATACCATGTTGAGAACCACGTTTCACATATTGTTCAAAAAAAAATTAACATATAAAAACCGAAAAAACAGTGAAATAATTGAAAAAATTATAATAAACATGCATCAAACTTGAATCGGTAGACATTTCAACAGGTGTCCAAATTATTCAATGATTTAATTAGGATCAGATAAAAAAAGCTTATAACCTACTCTAAATGGCCAGAAAAAAAAAAGACAAATTTTTTCAAGAGAATGAATGAGAGTGTTCAAATGTTCAAATTCAAAAAAAGAAAAAATATCTTAACTACCCCATTAATTATGGGAGTCATTAACAAACACATTCAAAGGGTATTTTGGGTAATATGAACACTGCCATGTCATGAGGCTTATGAGAGGCTTATGAAATGGGGCTTGTAAAATATTTTCCATAATAAAATTTATTTCATACATTATTATGATATAAACTCATATATTAGAATTGATAGTGCAGTTTATATTATGCTATCAACATGTATAAAGTTATAGACAGCTGTAAAACGAATTGAGTATATCAGATCTCATCTCTCAAATAAGAATCAACTCTAATAATAAAATAGTGCGCCTACTATTTCACATGTAACAATATATATAATCATTTAAGTTCATTATAAAACAAACCATCAAACCTTGGGCATGCAAAGCACATACAATCCAACATGATGAGTGTTCAAGTTCTCTCAAGGGAGACCATCAAACCTTCCACCCCAACCCCTCCACACCTCAAATTTTTAGAACTCTCCTTCCTTGACCAATGCCTACCCAACTATAGGATCAATTTCCTCATATTCTATTCTGCCGGCCATTCAAACGGCATCCCTGAGATATCCCACCACCTGAGATCATCGCTCTCCGACGTCCTGACTCGCTTCTACCCGCTCGCCGGGCGGCTCAAGAAACATCACCCGTCGAGCGACAAAATCTACGTTGAATGCAACGATGAGGGAGTCGAATTCACCACCGCCCGAGTTGAACGTGACCTCGACTCGTTCTTGGCCAATCCACCGTTCAACGAACTCCATCGCCTCTTCCCTGCAGGCGGCTCATCGATCTCGAGCTACGATCAACTGCCCCTATCCGTCCAATTCAACGAGTTCACGCCGGGCGGCGGTTGGGCTCTGGGCGTGAGCATGTCGCACAAGCTCGCGGACGGGACCTCGTACGCTGAGTTCCTCAAAGCCTGGGCCGACACCGCGCGCGCGCGCGGGGTCCCTGCGCGCCCCAAGTTCGAGTCCGCGGCGCTCTTCCCCCCGCGGGACGTCGCGCCGGAGATCGAGTTCATTCCCGTGGTGCCGTCGATAATCGCGCCCGCGCGTCTGCTGATCCGCGCGCGCCAGTTGGAGAAGCTGAGAGGCGCGGCGTACGCGCGGGAGCGTGCGCGGCCGACGCGGGTGGAGGCGGTGATCGCGCTCCTGTGGCGGTGCGCGATGCGCGCGGCCTGTGGGGAGGCGCGCGGGAGGAGGCCCGAGGCGGCGGTCCCCGTGAACCTGCGGCCATGGTTGCGGCCGCCACTGACGGAGGACTACTTCGGAAACGTATTTGCGATGGTCTACGCGTCCGGAGTCGGGTGGGAAGGGGCGGAGGAGCACGAGCAAGGATTCCTAGAGGAGAGGCTGAGGGAGGCCATAAGGGGGTTGAACGGGGAGGCGCGTGAGGAGTTGAGGACGGCGGTGGCAGTGGCGGAGGGGGTGGAGAGGTACCTGTTCACGAACTTGAGCAGCTTCCCGTTTTACGAGACGGACTTCGGGTGGGGAGGGCCGGCGTGGGTGGCGATGCCGCCGTACGTGATGAAGAACTGGTTTGTGTTGATGAAAGCGAGGGGCGGCGACGGGTTCGAGGTCTGGGCGTTCTTGACGGAGGCGGAGATGGAAAGGTTTGCAAAGGATCCTGAATTGCTTGCATTCACTTCTTCACCTAGTAGTTTATAGTAGGGCAATTTGCATAAAGGTCTTGCTACATTGACCCCAAAATTTAAGCCATATTGAGAAGCCTGAATAAGTTTCATTACTTGTTCTCTATTTGATTTTTCTAAATAGTAAACAGTTCAAGGACAATACTACTCTTCTTTTATATTTGAGTTTTTATTCTAAAAAGGCAATCCCTCATTAATTGGGATGTATAACTGCCTCTAGCACTCCCTCTTTGGAAATTTTTTTTTACCCTCATAAGCATCCACCATTTCAAAAATTAATTCCAGTCAGCCCCCTCATCTCCAGCGACCTACATCACCACCTTTGGATTGCTCTCGTCACCCTCCATCATATGAGAGGTGGATCAGCTATCTTTCGAACTCTCCTCCAACCTCTACCTCCAGTGCTATGCATGGTTCCTTGGTAACCTCTAGTTTAATCAGGGAAACTACTGAAAATGAATCTGCTAATGAAGGTTACAGATTCGGTCAAGAGGAAGAAACTTATAATATCGTCGCTGCTCACGGTTATTTTGGCTGATTAATCTTCCAATATGCTAGTTTCAACAATATACAACTACAAATATAGATGAATATATTAGAATTTCAAATATAGATGATCATATTAGTTTTTTCATATACATATACAGATTTGATAATGAGACATTGTATAAATAATTAATAAAAGTATTTAAATATAGATGATAAAAAATAATTAAATATTATTCTGATATACATTAATCAAATCCATCAAAACAAAAATAACAAAAAACAAATTAGGTTGGATAAATTATTCAGATACACGTGTATGTGGAATTTGAATTAACAATTTTGCATAGACATAAGTATATTTGGAACCTGAATGAGTTTAAAAATGTAACAAATATGATTTACATGCTAATGAGGCATTGCATAGATGATTAATAAAAATATATAAATATAGATGAACAAAATTAAATATTAATCAGATATACATTAGTCAAATCCATCAAAACAAAAATAACAAACAACAAACTGGGCTGGGTAAATAATTCAAATACACGTGTATTTGGAATCTGAATTAACAACTTTACATTAGATAAAAGTGTCTTGAATCTGAATGAGTTGAATAATGATCATGCAAGGCTAGAAATATAATGAATGACTCAATATGCATAATTATACACATACACAACAACAAAAATGATTATACAAATTGTACTTTGTACTTATTCAGATTTCAAAAATTGTACTGAATAATGACCATGCAAAACTAAAATCCATATACTGTGGTCACGCATCTGAATTTAAATTAAATCTGATTTCAAAAATGTATATGATGATTCAAACATTATTTTAGCTTAAGCTAAAAAAATGTCATAATCAATCTTTAATTCAGAAAATGTTGGGTTGAAAATAAAAATCCACCTGTATCTGAAAACAAAATGGTATATTTGAAATCAAATTGTAAGAAACACAATCTGCATGTATAATTCAGATACACCTAATGTGTATTTAGATTCAAATAGAAACTTTGACCGAATGAATGTAAACGAGGATTCAAACTGAATTTAAAAGGTTAAACATTCTCAATTCAGATCAAAATGTTTTATTTTGATCGAATAGCATAACCTGAAAAGATCGTCATTGATTACACCACAAACAAATCAATTTCTCACAAAAAAAATAAATGGATTCCTCACAAAATCTAAGACACAAACAGATCGATTCTTCACAAAAAAAAGGAATGAATCCTCGTAGAAAATGGAATCGAGTTTTTTGTTTTCTGATCCCCTACATATGACGAATTGATTAATGTATTTCATTGATTATTTTTAAAAAAAGAAAGAACAAAAAAATATGATGAAATCGTAACCACCTCCATGAAATAAGGGATCGGTTACAGGAAAGATAAATGTAGGATTTTAACATTGCCATCTCATGGAGCTTGGAATAGGGCCTATCAATTGAGACTCAAAAGTCATTATTGATATAAATATGATAAGAGTTTACACACCATGATATTCGTGTATTTGTAAATCTTAATTTTTATCATTGCTTTCACACCTGACATACATTACAAGAAAGATGAAAAAACAGGTGTCAGTAACCGTCGAATCCCAACGTCCTGGTATGCATTATTTATTCCTGAATTCGCAGTGCAACTCTGATCTAGGTGAGGGAAACAGATGACTGTTTTTTTTCTTCTGGCATGTCGTGCTAAGGTCGAATCCCTCACACATGCTGTTCCATCTACTTTAACAAAGGTGGTATTCAACCCGTCCATGAATCTGCTGGATGATATCGAAAACATGTGGAGGTTGTTCTGGGAACTTTCAAACATTTGAAAACACAAAAGTGTACCAACCAATTATGTACACTTTTAATAGTCAATTTGTCACGCCTACCAGATATATGAGCATGTTTTATTTGTTTCAAGATGTATATTGTTTATTTAATGAAACGGAAAATACATATAACAGAATGAATTGAAAATATATTTTTTATATTTTTTTGACCTAGTGTGTATTAGTTATATACTAGTTTAGGGATTGGTGAGGACGGTAGAAATGAATGCAATAATCTTGACCAGTGTATCAACACCCTTTTCCTTTTTCAGATGGACGTTGATAAGTTTGCACATAGATTGTGTCTGAATTTCATATTCACATATTCAATAAAGTGTTTAAGAAAACTTCATACTCAGTATATTTTATTCAAATGATACGGAATATCTCATCAGATCAAGAACAAGGAATTATGCCCACATTCCACTTCTACAAAAAATAAAATATGCATGTACATCATTAAACTCAAAATCTTGAATAAATGGAGATTCTACACAGACGTTCCTGTTTCAGCCACACATGCAGATCCATGTGCACCTCTCATTAGAAATGTTTTACATTTTTTTTTATAAATATAATGAGCCCAGACTTTTTTTTTATATATAAAAGTGTATAGCACCCTAATTAGATGAAATATATTATTTTAAAAAAAATTAATTGCTGCGTGACTGTAAACATAATTGTATATAGCCTATTCCTTCGTAATGACATACATAGTTATTTTTTATTATCACTCGTTTGGAAACACAATTCAAGTGCATGATAAATATGTTTCCTTGGTCGTGTTGAACACACATTTTGTGTAATCTTCATAAAACAATGTATGTTCATACATTTACAATTTATTGCTCTCAATGTAACATGCCATATAAGTGACAGATACACAATAAGTTACAAGTCCCAGAAACCCCATAGAGGACGGATACAACTCTTCCACCTTGCTATCTAGGGGATGTGCATAACATACTATACATATATTTATGAAACAACCACAATTCCATATCCTCATATGTAGCAACGGTTATGGGTACTCATATTTTTTTATTTTATTTGTTCGATCTACATGAGACCTAGGATTTTTAGGGTTTTATTTAAATCCCAACAGGCCATGCAATTACGTGTAGTATTATGGTCCATTACAATAATAACCCTAACTCTCTAATGCATGAATACTATATACTACCAGGTGAAGAAGTGAATGCAAGCAATTCAGGATCCTTTGCAAACCCTTCCATCTCCGCCTCCGTCAAGAACGCCCAGACCTCGAACCCGTCGCCGCCCCTCGCTTTCATCAACACAAACCAGTTCTTCATCCCGTACGGCGGCATCGCCACCCACGCCGGCCCTCCCCACCCGAAGTCCGTCTCGTAAAACGGGAACCTGCTCAAGCTCGTGAACAGGTACCTCTCCACCCCCTCCGCCGCAGCCCGTGTCATCCTCAACTCTTCACGCGCCTCCCCGTTCAACCCCCTTATGGCCTCCCTCAGCCTCCCCTCTAGGAATCCTTGCTCGTACTCCTCCGCCCCTTCCCACCCGACTCCGGACGCGTAGACCATCGCGAATATGTTCCCGAAGTAGTCCTTCGTCAGTTGCGGCCGCAACCGTGGCCGCAGGTTCACGGTGACCGCCGCCTCGAGCCTCCGCCCGCGCGCCTCCCTCCCGTCCGCGCGCATCGCGCATCGCCACAGGAGCGCGATCACCGCCTCCACCCGCGTCGGCCGCGCACGCTCCAGCGCGTAGGCCGCGCCCCTCAGCTTCTCCAACTGGCGCTCGCGGATCAGCAGACACGCGGGCGAGATTATCGACTGCACCACGGGCGTGAACTCGATCTCCGGCGCGACGTCCCGCGGGGGGAAGAGCGCCGCGGACTCGAACTTGGGTTGCGCATGGACCCCGCGCACACGCGCGGTGTCGGCCCAGGCTTTGAGGAACTCGGCGTACGAGGTCCCGTCCGCGAGCTTGTGCGACATGCTCACGCCCAATGCCCAACCGCCGCCCGGCGTGAACTTGTTGAATTGGACGGATAGAGGCGGTTGATCATAGCTCGAGAACGATGAGCCGCCTGTAGGGAAGAGGCGATGGAGTTCGTTGATCGGTGGATTGGCTAAGAACGAGTCGAGGTCACGTTCAACTCGGTCGGTGGTGAATTCGACGCCCTCGTCGTTGCATTCAACATAGATTTTGTCGCTCGACGGGTGATGTTTCTTGAGCCGCCCGGCGAGCGGGTAGAAGCGAGTCAGGATGTCGGAGAGCGATGATCTCCGGTGGTGTGATATCTCGGGGATGCCGTTTGAATGGCCGGCAGAATAGAATAGGAGGAAATTGATCCTATAGTTGGGTAGGCATTGGTCAAGGAAGGAGAGTTCTAAAATTTGAGGTGTGGAGGGGTTGGGGTGGAAGGTTTGATGATCGCCCTTGTGAGAACTCCAACACTCAACATGTTGGATTGTATGTGCTTTGCATGCCCATGGTCTGATGGTTTCCTTTATAATGAACTTAAATTATGATATATATTGTTACATGTAAAATAGGTGTATTATTTTATTATTAGAGTTGATACTTATCGGAGAGAAAAGCTCTGATATACTCAGTTCGTTTTACAGCCATTTGTAACCTTATACATTATGATAGCATATTATAAATTGCACTAGCTATCCTAGTATATGGGTCATGTCATAATAATGTATGAAATAATAATAATTTTTTTAAGAAAAATACACTATTTGTTTTTATCTATTTTTAATATGAAATTATAAGTTCTACATAAAAAGTTTCCTTAACAATTTTTTTCAAATATAAAGTAAGATTTTTATTGAAAATTTAAAATAACACACCCGCAAAACAAAATGCTATCTCCGCCCATGGAATGGTTTTTAATCATTTAGAAGCACTTTTATAAGGTGTCTGGTAACCTATTTAAAAAATATGATTTTGTCTAGCTTTATAATTGTGATTCTTTGGAAACTCAAATTTTTTTGTATTTTTAAAACATACATTTTTCTTCATATCCCAAGGCACACAATTTTTTTTTTTTATAATCACTCGATCATTACGTTGTTGAGACGTGATTTAAGTGCATGAATCATGATAAATATGTTTCAATTCCTTGTTCTGTTAACCAGGTACGCATTCATTTAATATTCATAAAACAATGTATATGTTAACACGCATTTACCATTTATGCTCTCAATGTCATAATCCTAGATAATTAACTTTATATAGATACATCATACATCTCTGCAGGGTTGTTTGTTTGCTTTTTTGGCAAAGTCCGGTTCTCAAGTTTTATTTTAAATCATACATGGAAATTAAACTTATTTTCACATGACAAGGCTCAATGTAACTCATCCAAAACTTCACTTTTATCATGAGCTCAACCACTTTCTCCACTCTTTCCAAACAATATTAAGTTCCAACTCACACTAATAATTAAATCTTGCATCCATTTCACGGGCAATAAAAAAAATATATTCATCTCTTTTTTAGATATGAATTCGCCTAATAGGGGAACATCCTGACTTGCTTCTATACCTGCTCGCCGGGCGGATCAAGAAACACCGACACTCGAGCGACAAAATCTATGTCGAATGAAACGACGAGGGCAATGAATTCACCACTGCCCGAGTCGAATGCGGCCTCGACCCAGTCCACTGATCAACGAACTCGGTCGCCTCTTCTTGGCTGGCATCACACGAGTAACCCTGGTGTGATGCATTGGATAACAATTGGCAGAATTCTTGGTTACTTAAAAAGAACTATTAATTTTGACATATATTATTTTGAATTTCCAGCGATACTTAGGGACATTCGGATGCTAGTTGGATCACTAGTGCAAGTGATAATAAATGATCTACATTTGGGTGAGTGTTTACCATTGGATGAGGAACCATTTCTTGAGCTTCCAAGAAACAGACGTGCATAACTCATTACACAATGGAATATGAGTTTATAGCATTTGCGGCAACAGGCAAAGAAGCAGAATGACTGAGAAATATGCTTATGGATATAGAGTTGTGGCCACAACCGATGTTATCTATTTCTTTGTACTGTGATAGTGAAGTTATTCTGTTTAAGGCTTATAGCAAAATATATAATGGAAAGTTTAGATATATAACGCAGTGAAAAACTAGAACAAAGATCCAACCAACGTTGAGATCTCATAAACTCCTTGAATCCACAAGGAAGAAAACCTCAAAAGAGAGAAAAATTGAAATATTATTGATAAAAACTATCAATCTTAAATTACAAGTCTGCTATTTTATATTAATAACATAAAATAAAAAATCACTAAAAATAGTAAAATTCGAAAACTAATTTTTCAGATTCTTTGAGATCTTAAATGATCATAGGAATTGATAGAAATCAATTCCGATATATTATAATTGAGATATATCACAAATCTAAAACTTACTAAAAATAGTAAAATCACTAATTTAAATGCCTAAATAAATGAATTTTCAAAATATATGAATTGTTAGTTGTATAACAACTAATCCAGAAGCTATCCTTAATACATTTCACCATATAAAATTTCGTGCGATTCTGAGATCGTGGCCATTGATTTGTAATTTATTTGATGGACTCTTTGGGTAGTCCCATCTGCATAATCTGTCCTACATTATACTCCTCTTCTTCAAAAGAACTCGTCCTCGAGTTCTTCCGCTCTTCAATTGATGTTTCTTTGTATTTCACTTTGACAATAGAAGAAACATTTTATTGACTTTAAATTTCTTTTGAATAAAACAGATCATGTACAAAATTGAATGCACCTCGATTTGTAGCTCAAATTTCTTCACCATTGTAGTAGCCGCAAAGCCTTCATCGTTATCATTATTGATGATGACATCCAAAACACTCTTGTTGATGGCGCATATATCCTGCAACACGAGCTTCTGTAGGGGCTCTTCTATCTTAGGGGTCGCCGCTATGGACAGTGGAAACAACTCCTCTTTTTCTCCTCCAATAACATCTTCAGAATCACCTTAGAAAACAACATCCTTTGCTTCTTTACTGCTCATCTCCTCATCGATCTCTGGTTCAACAATGAAGTTGACCCGCTCACCTTGTTCTTCAGCGAACTCGGTGCCATTATATATGTCATCACCACTAGTTGTGTTGTTATTTTTGTCCTAATAAATATCTAATTCAATCAGATGTTGATCATAGGGTTCGATCTTCGGACTCTTTTGATTTTCTAAATGACTTTCTTTGGTCACCTCCATCGATCCATCAACCATAACCTGCACGCTTGATCTCTTTAATTGTGATTCCACCATTGCGGCTTGACGATAATTTTGATACAATTGGGGCACATATCTTTCATAATTTGGTGATAGAAATTGATCTGAGGAGTTGTTTCATCCTCCTTCACGTACGAATAAGTGTTCTTCCTTGCCGTTATTGAGTTCTCTGAAGTTGGTCCCACCAAGCGGTGACACCACTTTTTAATCAAAACGCCACCAATTTGACCATCTTCTCATCTGGAACCTCCATCATCTCAAAGAATCTCTCAACCTCTGAGATCCAATCAAGAAAATCCTCGATCTGCATATTACCATTAAAATATGGAATATCCACCTTCAATCGGTAATCATTTTATTTGATACGCCGCCTCCCCAGTTGATATCCATGAAGTCCGTCATCTTCATCATCCGAATCTTCCTCATCATCAAATTGTTAATGAGGACATCGAATCATGTTTGATGCAATAGGTCGGCCTTGGGCAAATCCCTCAGCTTCTCCTATCATCTCCAGAATGCATGTTATTAGCGTTGAGGTTCAGGCCAGTGATCATCGTGCGGATCTCTCGCATCTGATCGCATTGTTCCTTGATCGCCTTCCACACATCCTCCAATCCACGACTAGCGTCATCAAATTGGTTGTTTTCCTCTTCGTTATTTGCCATCACATCAAGGCAAATCCTCGCTCTGATACCACCTAACGCAGCAAAAAACTAGAACAAAGATCCAACCAGCGTTGAGATCTCATAAACTCCTTGAATCCATAAGGAAGAAAACCTCAAAAGAGAGAAAATTCAAAATATTATTGATAAAAACTGTCAACCCTAGATTACAAGTCTGTTATTTATACTAATAACATAAAATAAAAAAATTACTAAAATAGTAAAATTCAAAAACTACATTTTTAGATTCTATGAGATCCTAAATGATCATAAGAATTGATAGAAATCAATTCAGATATGTTATGATTGAGATATTACAAATTTAAAACTTACTAAAAATAGTAAAATCTTTAATTTAAAGGCCTAAATAAATGAATTTTTGAAAAATAGGAATTGATAGTTGTATGACAACTAATCCAGAAGATCTCCTCGATATATTTCTCCATGTAAAAGTTTGTGCGATTTTGACCATTGATTTGTAATTTATTTGATGGACCTCTTTCGGTGGTCCCATATGCATAATCTGTCCTACATCAGACATATTAACATGTGACATGGTATGTGAGACAGTTGATAAATGGTGCTTTTAAGAACATCTCCAATTCTATACTCAAACTTTCACTCAAATTTAAATTTGAATAGAAATCACTCAAAATTCTCTACAACCATTTACCCATATCCATACTAAATCAAGCTTTTACTCAAATCTTTACTCAAATCAAGAGTGACTCAAATCTTTACCCAAAATTTTAACATATCTTTTTTTCCCTTTATCTCCATATATTCTTCCAATGTGACATTTTCCCCCCTTCAACTCGACCTTTAGTTTAATTATATTAAATGTCTTCCCACCCCCAAAAATTTTCATCATCTCTTGAAACCTAAAAAAAAAGGTCTTCTTTCTTAAGTCTTCATCTTTATTTTTTTAATTCTTATTTTTACTTCAATAAAATAATATTATTTTTACTTTTTTTTTCAAAAAATTGGATGATAATAGTTTTTAAATTTAAATATCTTGAATGGAAGAAAAATTGAGTAGTAAAAAGTTTGGGAAATAGACTTTGAAAATATTTATTAGAAATAATTTGAAGAAGATATGAATTTTAAAAGATTTGAGTAAAACACAAAATGATGATTGTAGACACATCATATCAAATCAAGCTTTTACTTAAATTTTAAGTGAAATTCGGGTATAGGTTTGAGTAAGGCCTGGAGATGACCTAACATCATTTCTGTTAGGTCAAGTAATAACTTGACAGATCTTTTAACAAAATGACTCTCGAGAGATCTAGTAAAATGTACATACCTAATAAAAGGTACATTCTGTGAAATGGGATTGAAACCCTTTATTTAAATCACTAGTAATGGTAACCTAACTTGATCTAGAATAAAATCTTGTATGAAGTTTAATGGGTAATATTAAATTACTAATGCGATTGTGAGCATTGATATTAACTCATTCCATAATGTTTAGTGCAAACTGCTACATTGATGAGATTGAGTGTGGAACGCTTAATGAAGTTTAAATTATAAAATGTCTACATGCAGTAGCAGAGACATATAGTGAAACTTCATCAATGAGAACATAGAAGTGGTGCTGCTTCTAGCAAAAGTTGGGGTTTATTTTTGTAAATGCTCTTGAAACCAGGATGTAGCACAATGTCATAATTAACGGTGCTTACATGAGATATCAACTCATATAAACTGAGTATATTCATGGGTTTGTTATTTTCGATTCTAATATAAAAGACTTGGTTTAAGCTAAGATCATCAATGTCTCTTTAGAACTTTGAAGTAACTACACTAAATAAATGTTTAAGTCAAAATACACCTGAAAGCGTTTTCGCACCACCAATCATCTTCCTTGTCCACTAAATTCTTTTACGCCCGAGCGGAGTAAGGAATTAGAGCAAGAGGGCCCGAGAGCCAAAGTGTCATGCCCCAGGGCAGCCATCCCCGAGACATGACAAATATATCTATAATATCAACAATCCATACACGAGGTCAAATAAGGACTCCACAACATCAAAGGCAATAAAGCAATAACCAAATAACTGACATCAAATATATATACAAATAGCGGAAGCTTAAACGACTAAGTCTGTAATTCAAAGACATATTTACAGACTAGAATACACAATCAACTGTCCTGTGAGAGCCAATATACACAATAAAAGACATCAACAGTCCACATACTGTGCACAAGCACAAGTATAATACATACAAGGAAAAAGAGAATGATGATGGCCTCTCACTCGCAAGACATCCAACGCAAACGCGGGTCTCCTACTCGTACTGCGCCAAGGGGAGCTCTTCTCTTGGATCCGACTCAGCGGCAACTGGAGAAAAACATAAGCGAGGGGTGAGCTACAAGCTCAGTGAGTGGTCAGAAACTAAACACTAACATAATCATTCGATACTAAGGCAATCTCCTAGCAAGGAAACCATGGGTAGAAACCCAACGGTTAACAAGGTCACACGGCGGTGCGACCATACCTCGCCCTCACCCTAGCCCCCACAGGGGTGAGCCTAGGGACTTGAAGGACAAAACTTTCTGTTCTACACCCTTGGTCCACCGGTAACCCTTTCCCCGGGTAGCCTCTACCTGACATACTCCCACGATCAGTACGTCCCGAATGCATCAGTAATACCTACGGATGGGAGCCCGGTGCTAGGACAGCGTTTTCAACGTCAGGAAGTTCTTACACGGGTCCAACGAAGGGGAGAACGATTCATGCTCGCAATATCGTCCGGTTGCCCATCATCATGCAATGTCTGCCTGGTATGCTCCCATGATCAGTACATCTGCCAAATGCATCGGGAGTACCTACAAGTGGGAGCCTTCGGACCAAGCAGCTTCAACGTCGGGGCCACGGTATACGACGATATTGGGAGGAATCACCATTCGTTCGCAGCGCGAACCCTATGGAAAGCCAACTACTCAAGCTGGTGGGTCAAGTATTAACTCGAGCCCACAACACTCACACCAACACCCTCACCTCCGAAGGGTGACCTAGGTTGTTGGGAGTAACTGTACCAATCCCTCATCCTCACCCCCAAAGGGGTGACCCAGGCTTTTGGGAAGAGACTAGATCGTTTCTAAGCCCTTGTCCACCGGTAGCCCTTTCCCTGGGTAGCCTCTACCTGACATACTCCCACGATCAGTACATTGTCGACCACAGCGATGGTACCTACAGATGGGAGCCCGGTGCTTGGACAGCATTTTCGACGCCGGAAAGTTCCTAACGGATCCAACGAAGGGGAACAACAATCTACGCTCACGAATACGATCCTCTTGGATCCGTCGTCATCGGTTATCAAACATCGATTAAGCGCAACGAATTCTCATGAATTCCCTCCAGGGTGCATAACTCAGATGCGGGGAAGACATTTTATTCTAGGTCTCAATGCCATGGTATGACCCTATAAGAGGTCATACACTTGCATAAATGCATTAGGCAATACTCATGGTCAAATAGGCATATATATAATATGCAATTAATACCCAATGGTGGCCTACTTAAACATGCGTACATGAAGTCAAACAGGCAAATACACAAATTACAACCTAACATACGTTGGATAACACCAACCTAGAAGAGAATGATTAAGCGCAATCTGCGCAACAACAGGTGCATGCCAATAATTCCAAGCAAGCCTAAGTCAAGTAGGAACTACATCTACTTACTCAGCTCGCGAAAAGAGGGAGGGTGAGAGAGAAGGAATGCCTCATCCTCTCTTGAAGCGGGTCATAGTTTTGCCCCAATTAGATAGGTACAACAACTATACCACACCCTCAAGTCCTAAATCAGAGGAATATTACGCATACACCCCGTTATTAACCCAAGTTAAACATGCTTGATAAATAGGGGTAGTATTTCAAACAAAACTACCTAAGTCATGCCATATTCTATACAATACATAGGCAAGTATAAGGTAGAATATGGGGTTCTACACAATATACGAGCTATACAACCTAGCATGCATGATATCTAATATATTCAGGGTGCAAATAAAGCCCCATGAAAGCGCGAAGCACGACTACGTGCATCGAGCGCTCCCTGAAGGGTTGGAATCGAACCACTCACCGATACCCGGATTGACATGCATCCCATTCGACGAGGTCTGCAAAATAAGGGTACCAAAAGGGGTGAGTTCAACAACATACAAACATATAAAATCAATTAGGGATGCCTAAGATTGGACATCCACGCATACGGGCTCGAACGCACGCACGCACGCGTGCCCGAGCCCCCCGGACACCCACCCGAGGGTGGCGACCCTCAGCACGCCCAAACCGGCCTCGGGCAGTACAGCACGCACCCCAGGGAGCCCCCGGACGCCCCATACGCGCGCGCCGCGCGCACCGCGCGCACGCGTTCCCAATCCGCGCGCGCGCGCCCGCGTGCAGACCCGCACGCCCAAGCCTCCAAACCCCCTCCCATGCCCCCCACATGCACCCAAACCCAAACACCTCACATGCATGCCCTCCCAAGCACCTATACATGCATGAAAAACCAATTAAAGAAGAGGGAAAACTCACCCAAATGAGAGGGGGAGCGTAGGGGGAGATGTAGGCGCTCGCAAGCGCACCCTTGACCACCTCGACCGCCTCCACCGCTACCACCATCTCCATCTAGCTTCCCTTGCTTCTTCTTCTTCACTTGGGCATAAACACAAACACATGGGGGGCTGGTTTAGAGAGGGGAAAGGAAAAAGCGTAAGGGGTGGGGGAAGAGAGAAAGGAAGAATCAACAACTACAACAACAACATAAACACACCTTTTGGACTCCTCTTGATCTTCTTCTCCATCACCTCCACCAAATACACACAACAAAGGGCTGGACCAGATCCAAAAGATGGAAAAAATGGAGGCCAAATTCGTGCACATTTGGGGCTTTAAATAGGCAAAAGAGGGGAGAATGACCGAGCTGTCCCGGACTTAAAAACTCTGGACAGCCTTCACTTAAACAGCCATAACTTCCTCAATACAGCTCCGAATTGCACGATTCCAAAGCCATTGGAAATCCAAGAAGATTATCTACAGCTTTCATGTACACCTAGATCAAATAACCTCTCCCGATATTCCAAAATCTAGGCTAAACATCTTACAGGGCTGCTGCCTGGATTTCTCATCTTCGGGGTATACTCAGAAAAATACCCATAACTTTTGATATACGAATCCAGTTGATCCAATTCCACTTTCATATGGAAGCTATCTCACAACTGAACATCTCGTAATAATATCGGGTTTTTACTTCCTCATCTTGGATTTTAACAAAATCAAATCCGAATACCAATCCAAAACTGCATAATTCCAAAAACTTTATCGGAATTAAACGAAAATTTTATGGGCAGTACTAAACAATACCATGACCCATAATATGCAGTTATATCATCAATCAGAGTCTTCGAACCCCAGAAGGTAGCTAAAAATTAAAATTTTAGTGACTCAGATCGAAATTAGTACTCTAAATGACACAGGCCTAACACCAAGAGACTTGAAGTAAAATTAATGATGATAAATATAAGATAAATTAGGAGAAAATAATAATTTCAATCTCACATTCAACACAATTATAAACTTTTTAATCACGTCATGTATTTCATTTATGAAACAACCATAGAATACAATATATGTGGACAAGCACGTCGGTGTATGCACTATGGTCCATTACAATCATACAGCCAACACAACCTAACCCTAATTCCCCAATGCATGAACACTAGTAGCAGGTGAAGAAGTGAATGCAAGCAATTCAAGATCATTTGCAAACCTCTCCATCTCCTCCTCCGTCAAGAACGCCCAGACCTCGAACCCGTCGCCGCCCCTCGCGTTCATCAACACGAACCAGTTCTTCAGCTCGTACGGTGGCACCGCCACCCACGCCGGCCCTCCCCAACCGAAGTCCGTCTCGTAAAATGGGAACCTGCACCAGCTCGTGAACAGGTAGGTACCTCTCCACCTCCACCTGTTGAAAAAATTCCTTTTAAAACAAGGGCAATGCCAAAACCTAGTAAAGTCACAGATTCAAACCAGTATGAAAACACAGCAAAAATATTCTGCAAACAATTAAGAGAGGATTAGAAAAACATATCAGTTTGGTGGAAGCGAGCAGAGACGCTCTGTCCTCGGTGAATAAGGCCTCCTCACGCACAGGGTTAAACGGCTCCTACCACTGAGAGATACGACCACCAGGGTTATGTCTCCTCGGGGTGCGAGCTACGAGGAGATCACAGTGAACGACCGCGATCCTTTCAGATACCCAGATCAAACAGGGAGAAGGAGGAAGGGTGTGAACCAGTTTTCTGTAATGGAAAAACCAGAACAGAAGAAGAACATAAAAGAAGACTCGCTGTAGGTGGCTCTGGACTTGTGATTTTCGCTGAAGAAGAATGAAGACTCATATGACTCCTTTATATAGGCACTCCAGCAACGTTTAAAACATTAAAACGAAAACCGACCAAATAAATGCGCACATTAAAATTATAAACGACCGAATAAATGCAATAATTACAATAATTATAATCGCATCCATTGAGAGATATGTGCGTGGACGGTTTTGGAAATAATCACGTTGTTTGTTTTAGAAACAATTTTTGAATTTGAATTTGAAATTCAAAATTTTGGAGTGACAAAAAGAAACTCACACACACGTGGGCCAAGCCCGAGCCCGCGAAAGGGGCCCAGTTGGCCCGTGAAGAGGGATTTGCACCCCCCCCTGCGCGCGCATGCGGGCACGCCCATGTGTGGCCCGCAGCCCAGCCCGACCCGGCCCGCCTCGTGCGCTGGCGCAACGTGCGAGCGCGCACTCCCGGTTAACTAGTTTTTCCACCAGAAATCCAAGCCCACGGGTTAATGGGCTGGGCCTCGTGTGCGCGCGCGTAGGGGTGGCCCAACAAGTCTCAATAAAGGATTGGTGTGTCCCAATGTATAAGGTGAAAGAAAAAGTGGATATAACCGATGTGGGACTAAATTGTTGGAAAGGAAATGGGTGTACCCAATTTTTGGTCAACCAAGGAGTGGGCTATTTACATGGGCCCAACACTAACAATCCCCCCCTTGACAAAAAAATTGTAGGATAAAGAAGTATGAATATGATCTGAGCATCTTATACCATGTAATAGGTGAAGGTACCTTTTGGGTTTGAACATTCACTTAGTGTAAACTAGATCCAACTGAGAAGCCTGAATAGACCATGTCCTTGAATTCGACCCCTTTAGCCAGAATTCACTAGTCACACACACGGTACAGGATATGGGTCCTGTTCTGCGGGGTAGCACGTTACGGCCATGTGCTCGTATCCTTTCTTGAGTGCCTTAGAGACTTAGCCCAAATCTCAAAGAACGCGGCCCCACGTCCATGCACTCATATAGGTGAGTTCTCCAGGGTGCCTGTGCGGGTCACACCCTGTCCGAAAAGGACTTGAACCCATTAAGAGCGTAAGCTCAACCTACTTCCGCTACAGTATAGTACTGTTATCATAGGGATGAGTTAGAGGAGTTTTTCCTCTACAGTACTCACAAGTTTACCAATACAGCTTCGTTAACCCCTTGAAAACCATCTTCATGGGATCTCCAATCACAATGGTAGGGAGCCCGCTGCAGGTAATTATATAATGGGCTGAAGCCCCATCCCCCTCGATGTCTCATGGACTAGTCGTTTGACAAGTCCTTTTGTGAAATGATCTGCGAGATTTCTCTCGGATCTCACAAACTCTAGAGTAATTATCCCTGAGAAATCAGGTGTCGAATCGATTTATATCGCAAGCGCAAGTGTCTAGACATTTTCTCATTATCATTATTTTGTAATGATTTTGCAATTACAACTTTGTTGTCACATCTTATGGAAATTGCTGGAATAGGCCTTCCCATCAATGGAATCTCACTCAACAGATTCCTTAGCCATTCTGCCTCTGAGGCTGCAATATCCAACGCAATAAGCTCTGATTCCATTGTGGAACGAGCGATCACTGTCTGTTTGACAGACCTCCATGCTATTGCTGCACCACCTATCAAAAACACAAAGCCACTGGTTGATTTAATATCAACTGAATCAGAGATCCAGTTGGCGTCAGTATAACCCTCAAGTACAGGGGAAAACCAGTATAATGCAATGAAAGAGAAATAGATCCTCGCAGGTATCTAAATACACGTGTGAGTGCAGTCCAATGCTCTTTATTAGGGTTGCTTGTGTATCTACTCAGCCTACAAACAGCATATGCAATATCAGGACGAGTGCAATTCATTAGATACATTAAACTTCCAATCATTTGTGCATATAATTCCTGTCCAACAGGTTCTCCCAAATTCTTTTTCAATTTAATTGATGAATCATATGGTGTATGCACAGGTGAATACTCATACATTTTAAATTTCTTGAGTATCTTCTCAATGTAGTGTGATTGTGAAAGTGTAATGCCAGATGAAGTTTTGACTAACTTTATTCCCAAAATTACACTAGCATGACCAAGGTCTTTCATATCGAAATTTTTAGAAAGAAAATTTTTGGTTTCTCCAATAATGTCCTGATTAGTCCCAAAAATTAAAATGTCATCAACATATAGGCAAAGTATAACACAAGTATCAGATTTCACTTTCATATAAAGACATCTGTCATACTCATTATTTTTAAAACCAAAAGAAGAGATGACCCTATCAAATTTTTCATACCACTGTTTAGGAGCTTGTTTGAGTCCGTACAGTGATTTCACAAGTTTACACACTTTCTGTTCTTGTCCAGGAACCACAAATCCTTCAGGCTGGTCCATATAGATCTCCTCATCGAGATCTCCATGTAAAAATGCGGTTTTGACATCCATCTGATGGATTTCAAGACCATGAATTGATGCTAATGCGACCAGTATCCGAATAGTGGTAATTCTAGTGACAGGGGAATATGTATCAAAATAATCCACACCATGTTTTTGTTTAAAACCCTTTGCAACTAGCCTAGCCTTGTATTTTTCAATAGAGCCATCTGGACGAAATTTTCTTTTGAAGATCCATTTACACCCAATAGTTCTACTGCCTTGAGGGAGAGCAGTAAGAACCCAAGTATTATTGTGCAAAATGGAATCAAATTCACTATTAATTGCTTCTCTCCAAAAAGGTGCATCTGGAGATGACATAGCTTCATTGAAGGTTAAGGGATCATCTTCAATGAGAAAAGTGAGGAAGTCATCTCCAAATGTTTTTTCTATTCTAGGTCTCTTACTTCTTCTTAATTCAGGTTCATTCTCAAGAGATGGAACAATGAAAGAAGAAGAAGCCCCTAGATCAGCAGATGATTTAACTTCAGAAGCTTTAGAGATAGTGGTTTTCATGGGAAAAGTATCTTCAAAAAAGACAACATCTCTAGACTCAATAATCGAGTTGGTACTGATCTCAAGGATTCCAGATTGTATGACTAAAAACCTATATGCAGCACTATGATATGCATAGCCCACAAATGCACAGTCAACTGTTTTTGGTCCTAACTTCTTCCTTTTGGGAGGAGGAATACTCACTTTTGCCAAACATCCCCAGACTTTGATGCAATTAAGGTTGGGTTTCCTACCTTTCCATAGTTCATATGGGGTTTTATCACAATCTCTAAGGGGAACCCTATTGAG
Source organism: Acorus calamus (assembly GCA_030737845.1). Lineage (NCBI taxonomy): Eukaryota > Viridiplantae > Streptophyta > Magnoliopsida > Acorales > Acoraceae > Acorus > Acorus calamus. The sequence goes on from CM060861.1 coordinate 25,683,016, forward strand.
AATATGACAGGCAGAATAAATGGCCTCTCCCCAAAGATTTTCAGATAAACCAGAACTTGATAACATGGAATTAACCATGTCACACAAGGTCCGATTTTTTCGTTCTGCCACACCATTGGATTGGGGTGAATAGGGAGCGGTGGTCTGATGGATGATGCCACTATCTTCACACAATTTAGAAAATTCATTCGATGTATATTCACCTCCTCGATCAGACCTAATCACCTTGATTTTTCTATCTAATTGATTTTCTACTTCTGCCTTATAAATTTTGAAATACTCTAAAGCCTCATCTTTTGTACGCAACAGATACACATAGCAAAATTTTGAAAAATCATCAATAAATGTAATGAAGTATCTTTTTCCTCCTCGAGTAAGCATACCATTCATTTCACATATGTCACTATGTACTAAGCCTAACAGTTCAGAAATTCTATCAACAGATTTAAAAGGTTTTCTAGGCTGTTTCGCTTGCACACATGTATGACATTTAGAGGTTTCATTAAAATGAGATTTAGGAATCAAATCAAGAAACATCATTCTTTTTATGGTACTTACATTATATGTCCTAAACGGCATGCCACATATTATGAGATTCAACATTCAAAGCAGTAGTAGATAAAGGAAGACATTCAAACATAATATTTAATTTAAACAAACCATCACACACATAACCTTTTCCAACAAAGTTTTCAAATCTAGTGATTACAACTTTATTTGCTTCAAAAACGAGTTTATAACCTTGCTGTATCAACAGCGACCCACTAACTAAGTTTTTCTCAAATCAGGTACGTGTTGCACGTTTTGAAGTGATAGGACATTTCCGGACGTGAAGAGTAGATCAACACGTCCTTCTCCAACGATACGTGCAGCAGAGTTGTTACCCATTCTCACATATCCATCAATGGCCTGATAGGAAGTAAACAAGGATCTATCAGAACATAGGTGTATGTTTGCTCCTGTGTCTATCCACCAATCAGTGGAATGACAAGCTAAGTTTAACTCAGGATGTACAGTGACAAACCTAATTTGGGAGGAAGAGGGTGCAGGGTCATGATCACCACATTCGCTTGGACTTTATTCTCTGAGTCCTTCTGGGTGGGCTGATTGCTTTATTATTCAGATTTTGAGGAAGGGTCTTTCGTTTGTAGCAACTTCTTGCAATATGCCCTTTCTTCCCACACACGTAGCAACCAGCTTCATCATTGGTTTTCTTTTTAAACTGTGGCTTTACATGACCCTTAGCAGCCCCATTCTTTTTAAAAGGTTTGGACTTGGGTTTAAAACCTTCGGCTATGTGGGCTTTGGCAGAAAACTCTTTAGGAAGTTTAGACACCTTATCTTGAAGCCTATGCTCATCCTCTATCCTAATAGTGGTCAGAATATCATTCAAGACAGGTATACCTCTATGATGTTTAAGTTTGACAGCAAAATTGGACCAGGAGGGAGGCAATTTTTCAATAATAGAGTAGGCAAGAAAAGTGTCATCTAGAACCATCCCATATTTCCTAATCTCATGGATAATAGTTTTCAGGTCTACGATTTGTTTCATGATAGACAGATTATCAACCATGTTAAACTTTAAAAATTTTCCAACGGCATATTTTTCTAACCCGGCATCTTCAAGACTATATTTTTTCTCGAGTTCTGTCCATAGTTCGAAAGTGCCTTTTGTTGTACAAAAAATATCATACAACTCAGGGGTTAAGGCACTCAAGATTCGACCATGGCACAAGAAATCTTTTTCTTCCCAGGCACCGTCTGATTCAACAGTTTTTCCTTTCGGATCTGCTGTTTTATCAGTATCGGTATCCTTGGGACTGTCGGACTTAGTAAGGTCAATAGAAGTGGACTCTTTTTCAGAAAAGGACTTGGTTTCACCTAAAGCAGTTCTTAAAACAGAAATTAACCCTAGGGTGGTGAGCCAGTACCTACACTGTTGCTGCCACCTCTTAAAATTAGTACCATCAAACAAAGCCGGTTTTGCAGACAAATCCTCTACAAGTCCCATTTTTGAAAACAGCGGAATGAGGTTTGAAAAAAAAGGTTTAGGTTAAAAGCAAGCTTATTCACCGAGATTGTTGAAAAAATTCCTTTTAAAACAAGGGCAATGTCAAAACCTAGTAAAGCCACAGATTCAAACCAGTATGAAAACACAGCAAAAATATTCTGCAAACAATTAAGAGAGGATTAGAAAAACATATCAGTTTGGTGGAAGCGAGCAGAGACGCTCTGTCCTCGGTGAATAAGGCCCCCTCACGCACAGGGTTGACGGCTCCTACCACTGAGAGATACGACCACCAGGGTTATGCCTCCTCGGGGTGCGAGCTACGAGGAGACCACAGTGAACGGCCGCGATCCTTTCAGATGCTCAGATCAAACAGGGAGAAGGAGAAGGGTGTGAGACCAGTTTTCTGTAATGGAAAAACCAGAACAGAAGAAGAACATAAAAGAAGACTCGCTGTAGGTGGCTCTGGACTTGTGATTTTCGCTGAAGAAGAATGAAGACTCATATGACTCCTTTATATAGGCACTCCAGCAACGTTTAAAACATTAAAACGAAAACCGACCAAATAAATGCGCACATTAAAATTATAAACGACCGAATAAATGCAATAATTACAATAATTATAATCGCATCCATTGAGAGATATGTGCGTGGACGGTTTTGGAAATAATCACGTTGTTTGTTTTAGAAACAATTTTTGAATTTGAATTTGAAATTCAAAATTTTGGAGTGACAAAAAGAAACTCACACGCACGTGGGCCAAGCCCGAGCCCGCGAAAGGGGCCCAGTTGGCCCGTGAAGAGGGATTTGCACCCCCCCCCCTGCGCGCGCATGCGGGCGCGCCCATGTGTGGCCCGCAGCCTAGCCTGACCCGGCCCGCCTCGTGCGCTGGCGCAACGTGCGAGCGCGCACTCCCGGATAACTAGTTTTTCCACCAGAAATCCAAGCCCACGGGTTAATGGGTTGGGCCTCGTGTGCGCGCGCGTAGGGGTTTGGCCCAACAAGTCTCAATAATGGAATTGTGTGTCTCAATGTATAAGGTGAAAGAAAGAAGTGGATATAACCGATGTGGGACTAAATTGTTGGAAAGGAAAATGGGTGTACCCAATTTTTGGTCAACCAAGGAGTGGGCTATTTACATGGGCCTAACACTAACAACTCTGCCCTCTCCGCCGCTAATCCCACCGCTCTCTCCACCACCACCGCCACAGCTGCCATCAACTCCTCATGCGTCGTCCCGTTCAACCCGCTTATGGCATCTCTCAGCCTCCCCTCCAGAAATCCTTGCTCGTGCTCCGCCCCTAACTGCTCGCTGCCGGACGGGTACACGAGCGCAAATAGGTTCCCAAAGTAATCCTCAGTCAGCGGAGGTCGCATCCGCGGCCGCAGGTTCACAGGGACCAACGCCTCAGTATTTCGCGTGCGCGCCTCACCCACGGCCGCGCGCATCGCGCATCGCCACAGGAGCGCGATCACAGCCTCCACCCGCGTCGGCCGCGCGTGTCGCTCCCGCACGTAAGCGGTTCCCCTCAGTGTCTCTATTTGACGCGCGCTGATCTGGAGAAGCGCGGGCGCGAGCATTGACTGCGCCACGGGCAGGAACTCGACCTCTGGCGCGACGTCCCGCGGGGGGAACAGCACCGCGGACTCGAATTTGGGGCGCGCATGGACTCCGCCTGTGCGCGCAACGTCGGCCCACGCTTTGAGGAACTTCGCGAACGAGGTCCCGTCCGCGAGCTTGTGCGACATTCTCACCGCCAGTGCGTACCCACTGCCCGGCATGAACTCGTTGAGTTGGACCGATAGGGGTGGTTGGTTGAAGCTCGAGAACGATGAGCCGCCCATCGGGAAGAGCCGGCCGAGTTCCTTGATCGGCGGATTGGCCAAGAACGAATCAAGGTCGTGCTCGATTCGGGTGATGGTGAATTCTACGCCCTCGTCATTGCATTCGACGTAGATTTTGTCGCTTGAGGGGCGTTTCTTGAGCCGCCCGGAGAGAGGGTAGAAGCGAGTCAGGACATCGGAAAGTGATGGCATCAGGTGGTCGGATATCTCGGCGATGCCGTTTGGATGGGTGGCAGAGTAGAATAGGATGATATTGATACTATAGTTCGTTAGGGATTGATCAAGGAAGGAGAGTTCTAAGAATTTGAGGTGTGGAGGGGTTGGGGAGGAAGGTTTGATGGTCTCCCTTGCGAGAACATGAACACCCAACATGTTGGATTGAGTGTGTGCCTTGTATTCACAGTGTTTGATGGTGTCCTATATAATGAACTTGATATGATTGTATATTATCTCATGTGGAAGGGGTGTATTATTTGTTTATTAGATTAGGCATATGTACTTGTTTGAGGGGTTTATCACATATACAAGTAAAGGGGAAAGGAAGAAGCATCGAATAATATAATTGTATTGGAGGGGGAATACAGTGATTGGGCTTAGAAATGGCTAATAAATTTAAGTATCGACAGGTGATTTGTAGTATCGAACCATTGAACCTTTTGTTCACGTATCTCGGGGATTCCTTGATCCAATTAGGGGGTGAGATCAATGTGTTGCGAGACTATAAATTTTGTATTCCTCAATAGGAGGGTATACCAAGTACACACACACCCATAGGTCAATGTGATAAGAGTTTTGTGACTGTATATAAATTTTGTATTCCTCAGTAGGAAGGTATACACACATACTCGTCCCAAATATAATCTTATATACCTCGCTATTTGCTAATTATGTTAAATTTTTTCTCACATTTTAATGCAGTAAAAAACTGATAAAAAAGATCTAACAAAGGTTGAGATATCATAAGCTCATTGAATCTCCAAAGAATAAAAACTCAAAAGGGAGGAAATTGAAAATATTATTGATAATATACTGTCTTCTGATTACAAGTCTTCTATTTATATTAATAACAGAAAATTAAAAAATTATTAAAAATAGTAATATTCAAAAACTAATTTTTAGGATTTTATGAGATTCTAATTGATCAAAGATCAATTCCAATATGTTATGATAGGGATATCTCAAATCTAAAATTGACTAAAAATAGTAAATTCACTAATTTGAAGGCCTAAATCAAGGAATTTTTTAAATTAAGAATTGTTAGTTGTATAATAATTAATCCAGAAGATTTCCTCATCATTTATCTCCATATAAAATTTTAAGATCGTGACCCTTGATTTGTAATTTATTTGGTGTACCTCTTCTGGTGGTCTCATCTGTGTAATCTGTCATACATCACATTTTTTATAAATGATACCATTCATTCATTGAAGTATATATATTTTCACTTTTTATAAATGTACATTAGATGAGGTATATGATTTTAAAAAACTAAAAATCTTTACAGTCTGTTTTTCAGACTATAAAATAGACTAAGTGTAACATGTTTCAATACGTATATGCACACAAACAAGTAAAATTGGAGTGGTGTGAGGCTTTTGAATAAAATCAGGAACAAAAGTGTATCGCCTTTCCTTCTTTTCGTGGTTCAAGAAGTCACACATCATCAGCCTATAAAAAAGCATATTTTAAAAAATATTAAATTAAAATCAATTTGGAAACTCTGGTCCTCCTCGTGCACATCGCAATATGCAAGTTCAGTGGCTCAAAATGTATTTCAATTTGTATCATTTCATGCACAATGTTGTTAACTGACCAATCACAAGGATGACCAATGCCCACAACAATCCAATGGGTAAGTGTTGTTATATTATCATGGCTTTATATCCCAACGTACGTGATACGATATTCATTTATGACATTTTCAGGGTTGATTGTGGTATGTTTGTGATCAAATACGGTAAGTACCTAATAAAGATAATCATCATGGAATTTAGGTAGCAATACATTCCAAGGTTTCAAGAGGAGTATGTAGCTAAAATCATTCCAAATAGGGGTGGTAGATGAGCCGAACAAGCTGAGCTTTGATATATTCAAGCTCGGCTCGTTTATAAACGAGTCGAGCCGAGCCGAGCTCACGAGCCTCAACGAGCCTAGCGTTCTTCTTCATTTTAGGGTTTTTAGGGATTGAAAACAAAATTTTAGCCTAAATGAGCCAAGTTCGTGAGCTTAAACGAGCATAACTTTGTATTAATTTAATATTCTGATTTTTTAATAACATAAATGAAAATCGATCAAGGTCCTGAGCCTAACTGAGCTTTTAAACTTGTTCAAGCTCGGTCATTTTTCTAAATGAACGAGCCTGAACGAGCTCAAACCGAGCCGAGCCCGAGCCAAGCCCGAGCGGCTTAGTTCATTTACCAGCCCTAATTCCAAGAGCAAAAGAGAGTGAAACTCGGATAAAGGAAATCCAAAAAGAGTGTGAATTGTACAAACAACAAATGTAAATATTACTCTATGGTTATTTTGTAATTCAGTGGTGGTGATTTAAACAACAAATGCGTGCACTGTTATCAATTTAAATATTTGATATATCAGTTTCAAATGATATTTGAAATGTTTGTTCGCTATTACAAGTTAAATAGATTTATATTGATTATTCTGTGTATACCATTATGCATAGTGTGCACACTGTTACACACATATAAAAAGATGAAGTACATTGGTATACCATATGCGTACATTGTTATCTATCAGATAGGTGCTGTGGTTAAAAAGGGAAGAAAAAAGGATAGAGTTAACTGTGGATGGATGGAAGGACCTAAACAAAATGGATGGATTGATGGAGGGACTTAAAGAAAAGTAAAAAAAGTCAAGGGACCTATTGTTATTACACAATAGGTCCCAGGGACCTCTAATTAATTTTCTCAAAAAAATTCAAACCAAAATCTAGATATAAGACTTAAATTTAAAATCTGTTAAGAAAAAAAAATAGAAAAAATACCTAGGTCCATTCAACAAATAAAAAAACAAATCACAACAATAGATCTAAGATCTCAATTTACACTACAAGAAATTAGGGATACAGAGGCGGTTTAATTTGCTGCAGTTTTTACAAACCGCCCCCATATCAAACATATTTCTACGGTTTCATGGAAACCGTTTCTTTTTTTTTTTTGCTAAAGCTGTCCCTCAAATTTGTGTGTTTTAAAACCGCCGTATTATTAAAGCCAAAATTAATGGGATTGTGAAGAGGCGGTTTTGGAAAAAAAATTAGATGTGATGGCTTCGGATATTCACATTAATTGCTCCAATCAGTTATTAATCACTCTGAAAAAACTCCTCAAATCCTGTGAAATATTTTCCCTCCACCACCGAAATATTTTCCCTCCACTATGAAAATCTTACTATCTTTGTAACTCCTCCCCCTCATTTTGATTTTACCTCGGCTCCATTATCATCTTCTCCACAAAACTCTCCCAAAAAGATCAGGTATTTTTTTTCTCTTCCACTCAATCTCATTAGTCTCCATTATTTATATTTTTGGTATCCGTTATCATAATGTGATGAGATGATATATATAAAATAGATCTACATATTTTAATTTCATATGAACTACAAGTATTATGTATTAACTTCAAAAAAAATATTATTTTATTGACTTTTTATAATTCCGAAAATACAATAATAATTTTTTTATTTGGTAGTTGTAAAGTTATATCAATTCATATTTAAACTTTTAAATTCACTCTTATCCAAAATCTTTTTAAATATGTAAAATCAATTGTGATTTAAATCATTTGATTTTTTTTTTGTCATATCTAAAATCTTTTCAAATCTTTTATTTATACCCTAAAATATCCAAAGATTTAGATAATATTCAAAATTTAAATTTTAGATTAGCTTAAAAATTTGCCTCTTTGTTGTATCATGATACCTAGCAGAAAGTTTCTTTCATTAAAAAAAAACGATTATACCCACCAAAAAAAACGTTTATGAATTGTTTGTATTTATATGATTATAAGTTGAACTTTAGAGATATGCGTTTCTTTCACATTTTTCTAATATATCTTGGTGTGCAATTTCTTTTATAGTTTGTGTGTTCCTATATGTTTCTTTTGAGTATATGGTTTTTTTATTTCATATAATATATAGAGGCTTAGAAAATTGAATTGAACATTTTGACATAATTTTCCAAAAAAATAAATTAAAAATTACAAGACAAGCCCCTACAATAGGACCCCAACCTAAGGAAATACGGAAAGCTAGAGTTACTAGTATGAAATAAATGTTTTTTTAATTATTTGTTTTTCACTTGAAAGAAATAAACATGTTAGAACTTCTATATTGTGTTTGAGGAATAGGTGTTTTCACTTACCAATGGATATGGACATACATGATGTATCTTCTCTTAATCAATGCTCAGGTAATCAATTGAGAGAATATGTTTTATTCATTATGATACAATTTGTATTTAGATGTATTAACTTTTAATTTTTTTAATTTTTAGATGCTTCTAAGACGTTTTCTAGCACCAAAAAGAGGGGTCGGGGTAAAACAGTGATGTCGGCATATTGGAGCGGTAGGAAGGACAAAGTCATAATAGAATGGAATGATCTTGGCCAACCGGTGGGAGATGACACAAAGACTCTCAGCTCTTATATTGGTGTTGTGGTTCGTAGTGGCCTGCTACCTCTTGATGTACCTGATTGGTGACATGTTAATAAAGAAATTAAGACGTCAGTTATCGAGCATTTAAAGGTTCAATTATATTCTTTTGATAATGAAGAAGATTACTTCCTTTTTTTAGTTTATCAAATGGATAAATTTAATTTTTTTCGTTGTATATTACAAGTATCGACTTCACAAAAATTATGTTGGAGATTTGAGCGAACCAGAAGCCCTTGAAAATTGCCCTTCAAATGTTAATCCTGATCATTGGGAAACATTGGTTGGTTACTTTTTCAGTGAAGAGTTCAAGGTATGAGAAAATATCTAACACATGAATCTTGTTATGTCAATTATATAAAAATTACTAACAATTTCTCATGCTAAAATGCAGAAGAAATCTAAACAAAATACAGCAAATCAGGCCCTATCAAAATCAACTCACAACACTGGGCGGATGAGCCTCGCAAGAAGAGCTTACAATATTGTTAGACTGTAACTTTTTTTTTAATTTATATCTCATGTTATTTATATTTCTAATTATCTCAATCATGAAAACAAATACAGAAAAAAAAATCCCCAAGCCGAGGCACCCAAAAGACATGAACTTTGGATGGCTATTCGTACACAAAAGAATGGAGAACCTATGAACGAATATTGCCGTGAAATGTTTGTAAGTTTTTGTATAATCCTTTCAATTATATATTTCTTAGTACTCAATAATACCCTGAAAGTAATACATGTTTGTGTATTGTTCGTTTCTTTACATCTCTCAACTCCTTGGAGATTTTACTTTAGTTAATTAACATGAATGAATCTTGATTAATTGAACTAAGTTTTCCATTTTAGATGTGCATGGTAAATGTAGCCACATTGGGTTACAAAATGACTGTTTCTTTGCTTTTTTTTAGTGCAAGGGTAGATGTTACTTCTTTGATTTAACTCTCATTTTCAGAATAACAATATCAAAACGATTTTTTTCAACCTTTTGTAGTTTATGTCCTCTTCTGTCCCTACCATCTTCGGACCATGTATTTGTTTTACTGCAAAGCTAATATATGGACTACCTTTCGCTCAAAAAAAAAGATTAATTGATATGGCTGTATCTTGATATGAGAGGAAGGTGGTTTGATAGTTTATTTTTATCATTCTAATATATTTTTTTTTCTTAAATGTTGTCAATTAATTACGTAACCTCTTTCTTATGATGAATTTTGATGCATGATTTCAATTCTTATTTCAGGCTAAAATGAATAATTATATTACTGAAATGGAAGATGGGGAGGATGAGAATCATCTAGATATACTTGCCGCAGTGATTGGAGCTGAGCATAATGGGAGAGTTCGTGGTCTAGGTGGTGGGGTTACTCCAACACAATACTTTAGAGATAGCAAAGGACGCGGAAAAGGAAGAGCATTTGATTCTGACGATACGTCAAATCTGTTGCGTGAGAAGATACAACATATGAAGCAACAACATACGCAACAAATGCAGCAAGAGCATGCACTACAAATGCAACAAATTAAAGAAAAAATGCATGAGACAATGGAGGAGAAGATGCGAGAAAAGATGCAAGAACAAATTCGTCAACTTTCTCAGTTCCAGAGTTTATTTAATTTATTTTCGCGTTAGATACAAGCTTTAAATTTGGTCTTTTATTCCCTTTGTAACTTTGGATATTTGTCTAATTATACACCCTTAATTATGTTGTATATAATGTTTCTTTTTCTTAATAAATGTCTTTATTTAAACTTTATATTTAGAATAAAGATAAATAAATATATATTGAAATAATTTTATAATAGTATTTGACACATTTGAGTTATGGATGCGGGTTTTTACAAGATGTAATATTTTAGCTGCGGTTTTACAAACATCCCTAAAAAGTTCTCAACCGCCACTATAAAAGGAAAAAGAAAAGTTTTTCAAATGGTTATAGCTGCGGTTTTGATAACCGCCTCCATAACAACCGCAGCGAAAAATATTCAAACCGCCACTATAACTTAATACGACCCTAGAAACCAAGGCGGGTTGGCAACCGTCGGAATAACCTATAGCGACGGTTAATGTTCATTATATTATTTTTGTTGGTGTGGAAAAATTGTGATTTCTTCATTTTCTTTCACTTTTTCTCACTTTCCCTCTTCTAGGATGAGCGAAATTTTTTTCCTCCACTCCTAATAAGACAAAAAAAAAGTATAAGAAAAGTGATGAAAAGATTTTTCTCTCTTATTGTTTGGCACAAATACCGGGTTTTATGTGATAAAATGAAATGTTTTCATTTTCCCTTACTTTTCATGTGATACAAACACACCCTTATAATGAACTTAATATGATTGTATATTATGACATGTGGAATGGGTGTATTATTTGATTATTAGAGTAGGAGCATACTTGTTTGAGGGATGTATCAGATATACAAGTAAAGGGGAAAGGAAGAAGCATCGAATAATTAATTGTATTGGAGGGGGAAGACAGTGATTGGGCTTAGAAATGGCTAATCAATCAAGGTATCAATCAAGGTATCGAGAGGTGATTTGTTGTATCGAACCATTGAACCTTTTGTTCAGGTATCTCGGGCTTAGAAATGCGCATTTCAATCTCATTTCAATCTCACATCTAAACGTACAAATAAACATTTTAATAAAATCATATTTCATTCATGAAACAACCATAAATACAATATATGTACTGGACATGCACATGGGTGTAGTACTATTGTTAATTACAATGCAAACAACACAAAGTAAGAGCATTTTCAAAAACCTCCATACACCACATTTTTTTCATATAAAAAGTCAAAATTTTTAAAACCCAGCTTCAAAAGCCTCCTTAGACCCCTCCCTCACTACATTTTTGTTTAACTCACTCCTCATGGGTGGGAAGCCAAATTCAATCATTATATCACAAAACGACTCCATTGCCCCCTTTCCCTTTCCTTTTCATTTTTTTGCTCTCTCTCTCTCTATTTCTTTTTTAAAAATGATTCGTAATAATTTGATTTCTTTTTTAAAAATGATTTTTAAACAAATTATTTACAATTTTTAATCATTTTTATTTATTTTTTATGTTTTTTAAATGATCTTAAATTCATGTCAATATTTTATAAATTAAAGAACGTGATTTTAGATTTTGTAATTTATTGATATAAATTAGAATAAATTGGTTATTTTGAATAAAAATATGATAGGAATGGAGAGATTTTTAGAGTAATAAAAGAATAATGACTCTCTACATATCATAGTATCATAGTCTCGTAGAGAGTTTTTTTTCTCCATTATGTAAAGAAATAATGAGAAGACATTTGAGATGCTCTAACCCTAATTCCCAAACGCCTGAACACTGTCAGGTGAAGAAGTGAATGCAAGCAATTCAGGATCCTTTGCAAAACCCTCCATCTCCGCCTCCGCCATGGTCGCCCACACCTCAATCCCGTCGCCGCCTCTCGCGCTCATCAACACGAAGCAGTTCTTGTACTCGTACGGTGGCAACGCCACCCACGCCGGCCCTCCCCAACCGAAGTCCGTCTCGTAAAATGGGAACCTGCACCAGCTCGTGAACACGTACCTCTCCACTTCCCTCTCCGCCACAACCGCCGCCGCCGCCATCAGCTCCTCATGCGTCGCTACGTTCAACCCGCTAATGGCCTCCCTCAGCCTCCCCTCCAGGAATCCTTGCTCGTGCTCCGCCCCAACCCGCTCGCCGCTGGACGTGTAGACGACGACGAATAAATTTCCAAAGTAGTCCTCCGTCAGCGGCGGCTGCATCCGCGGCCGCAGGTTCACGGGGACCAACGCCTCGGGCCTCCGCCCACGCGCCTCCCCTACGGCCGCGCGCATCGCGCACCGCCACAGCAGCGCGATCACCGCTTCCACCCGCGTCGGCGCCCGCTCCCGCGAGTAGGCCGCGCCACTCAACGTCTGCAACTCTCGCGCGCGGATCAGCAGACGCGCGGGCGCGAGCATCAACTGTGCCACGGGCAGGAACTCGGCCTCTGGCGCGACGTCCCGTGGGGGGAAGAGCGCCGACGACTCGAACTTGGGGCGCGCATGGACTCCGCGCGTGCGCGCGGTGTCGGCCCAGGCTTTGACGAACTCCGCGAACGAAGTCCCGTCCCCGACCGTGTGCGACATAGTGACAGCCACTGCGCACCCGCCACCCGGCGTGAACTCGTTGAGTTGGACGGATAGGGGCGGTTGGTCGAAGCCTGAGATCGATGAGTCGCCCACCGGGAAGAGCCGGCGGAGTTCCTCGATCGGTGGATCGGCCAAGAACGAGTCGAGGCCGCGTTCGACTCGGGTGGTGGTGAATTCGACGCCCTCGTCATTGCATTCGACATAGATTTTGTCGCTCAAGGGGCGTTTCTTGAGCCGCCCGGCGAGCGGGTAGAAGCGAGTCAGGACGTCGGAGAGCGATGACCTCAGGCGGTCGGATATCTCAGCAATGCTGTTTGGATGGTCGGCAGAGTAGAATAGGATGATATTGATAACATAGTTGTTTAGGCATTGGTCAATGAAGGAGAGGTCTAAGAATTTGAGGTGTGGAGGGGTTGGGGAGGAAGGTTGGATAGTCTTCCTTGTGAGAACTTGAACACTCAACATGCTAGGATTGTATGTGCTTTGCATGTCCGATGGTTTCCTTAATAATGAACTTGATATGATTATATATCATTACATGTGGAATGGGTGTAATATTTGATTATTAGAGTTGGTTCGAACGTGTTTGAGGGATGTATCAAATATACAAGTAAAGGGGAAAAGAAATACAGTGATTGGCCTTAGAAATGGCTAATTAATTTTAGAGGTGGTCTAATCCCACCAAACCTATTGCCCCCCCCCCCCCCCCCCCCCCCCGGAACCCAATAGAAATTTAAAACATTTCACACATTTTATTTTAGACACTCATCCCACCAACCCCATTTGACACAAACCCAGTCATACTGGGATGTCTAATATTTTTAAAAGTGGCGCGACACACCTTGGGTCACCATAAGTTGTTTGATTTGACATACTCTGAGTCAAACTAAGGTGTTTACTATGACCTAAGTTGCGTCACCCAGAATTTTTCAATTACGATATTTTAGAAGCGATGTGACACATCTTGAGTCACCGTAAATTGTTCGGTTTAACATACTCCGAATCAAACTGGGATGTCTACTGTGACCTAATGTGTGTCACCTAGCATTATCTAACTGACAATAAGGTAATTTTCTTATTCATCATAAATATCATACAACACATCCACATTAGCTCATTTTTTACTCAACACATTCTTTAAAAGCCAAAATATAATGTGGATGTGTGAATGTTGAACAAGGAAGACTGTTATGTCAATAGTAGGTATTCATTTACGACAAAAGAATTATTAGATTTGTGAATGTGTATGACAGATTGAATATGTTAATGTTGAATTAACTTATGTGACTATTTACGTGAATGTTGTTTATTTATGATTTTATTTGTGGTGTATTTATAATATTTATGATGGATAAAAAAATTAAATTATTGTCAATTGGATAGTGTTGAGCGACACACCTTAGGTCACAATAGACACTACGGTTTGACTTAGAGTGTGTCAAACCAAACAACTTACTTTAACCCAAGGTGTGTCACGTCACTTTTAAAATATTGTAGTTGAAAAATTTTGAGTGACTTAGACACTCAGTATGACTGGGTTTGTGTCAACTGAGATATAAAATGTTTTAAATTTTTAATGGGTTGACGGGGATAGCAATTAGGTTGGTGATGATAGATGGGCTCTTAATTTAAAGTATCGAGAGGTGATTTGTAGTATCGAACCATTGAACCTTTTGTTTAGGTATCAGGGATTCCTTAACCCAATCAGGGGTTAGGATCAGTGGCGGAGCCACCATAGGAACAGGGGGGGCATGTGCCCCCCCTGAATTTTTTTAATTTATTTACATGTCCTTTTAATTTGTTTCTAGGTCTTTTTAATTTTTTGTGCTAAGTTAATTTTAATTAAGGTCCATAGATCATAGGCCCCACCTACATATGAAATTTCCTAAACAGCAATTACTCACGACTAAATAAAATAAAATTAAAACAACCATCGATTATTCATTTGGATCATCCATGTGTATGGTGTGCTCTCACCCTTTTTTTTAATTAATCTTCCCCCCTCCACATAACACAAAAGTCATTTTTAACTCTCCTTTTTCATTTATCCCTAAGCCTCCTTCCATCCATATCCCACAAACAAATAGAGAAGCATGAATTCCATTTCTCAGCGTCTTCACCTAGGTATCCATCTTGAAAAAAAAAAAATTTGAATCTCTTTTTTCTTTTTTTTTTATATCTCAACTGTTCTTAATATCAATATTCATCTCTAAATAATTTTTACTTTTTGTTCTATTAAATGTCTCACAATTGAGAATCTACAATCTATAATTATCTCATCTCTTCCATCAATACTTTGAAGATATATAATTTTTTCCTTTTACCTTATTATCATTGTTACTAATTTATTTAATGTTTAAAATATTTGTGTAAATATCTAAAATAATCAAATCATTCAACATTTTCATAATATCAAACCTCGTCGAAGTCAAATTTAAAGATATGTATTGCTTGTTAGATTTATGTTTTGACATTTTTTTTATGAATTATCAATATGAAATATGACATATCATTTTAAAATATGATAATTATTTTTTATAATTATTCAGTGATATGTTTTATATAAATATCTGTATTCCATTTTATACATATTTTTAATCTATACTATTGAAATAAAAAAAAACATAATGATATAATTTTAAAAAATATTTATATAAGTTACATTAGGCCCCCCTTTATAAAAATCCTGACTCCGCCACTGGTTAGGATCAATGAGATATATAGAGTTTTGTGATTGTATATAAATTGGGAAAAATCTAAATAATCCTTGTAAACTGTCTCAAATCCATATAACTCTCTAGCTTTTTCTAAAGTCCATATAACCCCATTAAAACATATTTGTAAATCCAAATAGTCACATGAGTTAAACTTTCATTGATAGATGAATAATATTACGTGAACATTCTGTTTTGTTAACCCTGACTGAAAACACAATATACAAAAAAAATTATAATTTGTAATAAATGTGAAAAACCTTCTGTACATAATGATTTTACATCTATGGATAGATTATGATACCCTATCTGGAGGGGTAAAATTGGCATTTACAGAGGATGTTTTCACTTTTAACACATTACAAAAGGTTTTTAGTATACTATGTTTTTAATCAGGGCTAACCAGACATAATATTCACTAAATAATCATAATCTGTCAATGAAAATTTAACTTAAGAAACTAACTAATTGGTGTTTTCAGGGGGTTATATGAATTTAGGAAAAGTCAGGGGGTTATATCTATTTCAGGCAGTTTACAGGGTTTTATTTGGACTTTTTCCCTATAAATTTTGTATTGCTCAGTAGAAGGGTTTACTCCCTGCGCACGCGCGCAAGTAAAGTCTCCAAAAATCTATGACCCTTCCTAGTCTCAAATACAATTTTATATACTTCACCAGCCATTTTCATTCACTGTATCAAGGTATATAACTCGTTAAAATTTTTTTACATTTTCTATAAATGATATCATTCATTCATTGAAGTATATATATTTTACCTTTTATAAATGTACATTAGATGAGATATATGATTTTTAGAAAGTAAAAACACCTGTAATCTATATTTTGAATTATAAAATAGATTAAGTGTAACATTTTTCAGTATATAAATATACCCCACACATAAGTAAAATTTTGAGTGGTGTGAGACTTTTGAATAAAACGAGGAACAAAAGTAAGTGTGCCGGCCTTTCCTTCTGTTCCTTGTTCAAGAAGTCGCACATCGTCCTATAAAAAAGCATAATTTTTTTAAAAGAATTAAATTAAGTTCAATTTAGTAACTCTAGTCCAGAATAAAAAAAAAAAATTTATAGTTTAATTTTGATAGATTCCATGAAATAAATTTTATCTATATTGTTTAAAAATGAACACAAAAATGGACGATTTCAAATGTAATGTTCATGGGCCTTCTAGCATAATGAGAATAAGAATGAATTGTAAGTAAAAATCAAATGACCCTTAATAAAACATGATTATTAGGTAGCTCATTTTAATTGTTTTTTTCAAAAGCAAATATCTTTAACTAAAGGGCGCTATTACATTCAATTTTTTTTACAGTCCAAAATATAATCTTATATTCTTTGTTAAAAATCCAATGAAGCATAAATGATGTATACACCTCATTAATTTTTTTCAAACTACTAAAAATATATTTATTCAACTCGAAATGTGGAAATATACACTTTTATCAAAATATATAAATCATTAAATTTTTGAGATTTTATTTCCCGCCTAAATTCTTTATCATAAGCAAAAAAATGCATTATTTATGATAACTAAACCGTGTTCCAAATGCGCACACAACAATATATGACAACCCATTTGAAAAATATGATTTTATATAAAGTGCAATTGAGCTTGAGGTTAGCCAGTTATTATCCATATCTAATAAGGAGGTTAAGTGATTAAATTTTTTATTTTTATTTGGTTATATTTTCTGTTATTCTCGTTAAGAAATATAAAAGTGACATTTTTTTATTGTATGGTTCATTTTGGATAAAGTGATAATAAATGATGGATAAAAGATAAAGTTTATAACTTTTTAAATTACAATTATACTCTTGCATAACTTATTTGTGTTCAAGAATAAGCGTGAAAGATGTGTATGTAATATGATAGATGTAACAGTTTTTTAAATGTGTTTGAGAGTAAAAGATAATTTTTTTCAAATGATAGATAATGATATTTTTAACATTGGTACAGATAAGTCCTGATAAGCTATTCTTAACACCCCTAGAATAATTATCGGACCTTATCATAGTTTATTCAAGCATAACTATAAGCCTCCATTTGGATAGAGAATTAAGTTATTATGAGGTTTATGACTATTTTAGTATAAATAAGGATAAAATGATTTTGTGTTTGGTTGTGTTTTGAATTCTCGTTGGGAAATGTAATAATCAATTTTTTGTTGTTTGAATAAAATGTGAATACAATGTAGATAAATGATGACGTTGATTTATAAGAGTTGATGACAGTTGATATGATAGTGGATCTACATATTCTTTTGGGTTAAATAACTTGGAATAACTTAATTCCACGGGATGATTAGAATCCATATACCATTTTATATCAGTTAATTTTGGCATACAGATTCTCGTTTATTCTAGCATTCCAAACACCTATTTTATCATTATTGCATCTTATCCTCATTTAATCTATCCAATATTCTATATCCAAACATGGGCTAAGAGTTTATTCTTGCAAAACGTACAAATAATTTATTTATTTATTGGCTTTTTATTCTTCTTTATTCAGGGTTTATGCTTCACATGATGAGGAAGAAGAATAGATGAGGAAACCTATCAAGCCAAATTATTTGATGAATGGCGCCGGTCAGCCTCTAATAAGGAATGACTGACATGTATCGAGCCAATTATCATATTGCTGGGACCAATGCAGGAACACTGTCAGGTGAAAGAAGTGAAAGCAAGCAATTGAGGATCCTTTGCAAACCCCTCCATCTCCTCCTCCGCCAAGACCGCCCAGACCTCGAACCCATCTCCACCTCTTGCGCTCATCAACACGAAGAAGTTCTTCAGACTATACAGCGGCAAAGCCACCCACGCCGGCCCTCCCCACCCGAAGTCTGTCTCGTAAAACGGGAACCTGCACCAGCTCGTGAACATGTATCTCTCCGAATCCTCCTCTGCCTTCTCCATCACCACCACCGCCATCAATTCCTCATGTGACGCCCCATTCAACCCGCTTATGGCCTCCCTCAGCCTCCCCTCCAGGAATCCTTGCTCGTTCTCTTCCGCCCCAACCCGTCCGCCTCCGGACTGTTGAAAATAATATACTTTTTTTTTGAAACTTTTACACAATTCTAGAAACTTTTTTGTATAAAGAGAATCCTCAAGTACCTTCAATTTGTACACATGTAAGAAATATCTAGAATGTTGTACTAAAATATCTCTACTAAGGATATGGTGGAGTACTAGTAACATCTAGAATTGCCTACAACTAAGTAGAGTAATCACCATAGGGCTATAAATAGGTGAGAAGTAGCTCATTGTAACACATGCTATAAGCAAGACCACTCAATCCTTTGTACTACTCTCAACTTGTAATAAACATTTCTTTGTTAGTGAAATCTCTACTCTTTCCAATCAATCCAATTCATCTCGTTATCCTTTGCAACACTCAAAACACTCCAACCAAAACTATTCCATCCAACCCTTTCAACAACATATCAGTGGTATCAGAGCCCGGTTGTTCATCTTTGGGCGTAGGGTTCTCCCTCATACATATTTTTTGTCCCTAGACTTATGGGACATTGTCAATAGTGGTTTTCTTGTTCTTGATAATCCCACTAGAGAGCAACAGGAGCAATTAAAGAAGGACAAGAAGAAGGATGCAAAGGCTCTTTACATAATTCAACAAGCTGTAGTTAACACCATCTTTCCAAAGATCATGGGAGCTACAATAGCAAAGGAAGCTTGGAATATTTTGAAGGAGTTTCAAGGCAATGCAAATGTACAAACTATCAAACTACAAATCTTGAGGAGAGATTTGAAAAATATTAAAATGAAAGATTCTGAGACTGCTAAAGATTACTACTCCAGAGTAAAGGAGATAGGGAATCAAATGAGAGCCTGTGGAGAAAACATCACTGACACAAGGGTCGTAGAAAAAATATTAATAAGCTTCATTGATAAATATGATCATATAGTAACTGCCATTGAAGAGTCAAAAGATATTACGAATATTTCAGTGACAGAACTAATGGGCTCTCTGGAAGTATATGAGAAAAGATTGAGTAGGCGTAATGAAAGTCCAATAGAGAGTGCCTTCCAGTCAAAAGTCAATCTAAGGTCTCATAAATCTAGAGATTGGTGCAAGAAATTAAGAGAAAGTTTGAGAGGAGCAGATAGACCTAATAATCTTAAAAATTGGAGAGAAATCAAGGAGAAGAAAAATTTGCCCTCCATGCAATATCTGTAAAAAGACAAGTCATCTAGAAAATGATTGCTAGTTTCGTGGAAAACCGCAATGCCGGAATTGTAAGAAATTCGGACACATAGAGAAGGATTGCCGATTCAAGAAAAATCATCAAGTTAATTATTTTATAGAAAATGATAAGGATGAGCAACTTTTCTATGCTTGTCAAGCTGCAATTGAAGAAAAAAATGATACCTGGTATGTCAATAGTGCCTGTAACAATCACATGTCTGGGGATGAGAGCATCTAGTAGAGGCAAAGGGCAAATGTATGATTGCCATCCAGACAAATAAAGGAACTAAATATATCAGTGATGTCCTATTAGTTCTAAAATAGTGCATAATTTGTTGAGTGTTGGCCAAATGATAGAAAATGTATACTCTTTACATTTTACTCAAGATTCCTGCACAATCTATGACAAGAAGAATAAAAATCAAGTGATATTCAAAGTGAAGATGGAGAATAGAAATTTTTCCATCCACTGGCGATATGTTAAAGAAATAGCCATGAAAACAGAGGTAGAGGATTCATGGCTATGGCATCGAAGATTTGGCCACTTCAACTACCATGCACTAAAGATTCTCCAACAGAAAAATATGATGAGAGATCTTCCCAACATAAAGGAGATCAATGATGTTTGTGAAGGTTGTCTACATGGAAAACAACATCGACAACCATTCCCATCAGGAAAGGCTTGGAGAGCTAAAACAGTGTTGGAGCTCGTACATACTGACGTATGCGGACCCATGAGGACTCCATCTCTCGACCAATGCAGGTATTTTATTCTCTTCATTGATGACTATACTAGAATGACTTGGGTATATTTTCTACACGAAAGATCAGAAGTATTCAAAGTCTTTAAAAGGTTCAAAAATCATGTTGAAAAACAAAGTAGATACTATATAAAGGCACTTAGAAGCAATAGGGGAAAAGAATATACCTCCAAAGTGTTTAACAAGTTCACTGAAGATGAAGTAGTAGAGCACCAATTAACTGTGGGCTATGCTCCAGAACAAAATGGAGTATTAGAAAGAAAGAATAGAACCATAATGAAGATGGCTAGGTCAATGTTATTTGAAAAAGGCCTACTTAAGACATTTGGGCAGAAGCAGTATACACATCAGTATACTTGCTTAATCGATGCCCTACAAAAGTTGTACAGAATAAGACCCGTATCGAGGAATGGAGCAATCAGAAGCCATCAGCAAAACATCTCAGAGTATTTGGATGCATATGTTACATACACATTCCAGCTGAGAAGAGACATAAGCCGGAAGAAAAAACAGAGAGAGGTATATTCTTAGGGTATAGCACCCAGTCAAAAGGCTATCGAGTGTACAATCTGATAACTAAGAAACTCATGATTAGCCGAGATGTTGAGTTCGATGAGATGGCTTCATGGAACTGGAATGAAGAAAAAATTGAAAGAAGAAGTGTTATGATGCCTGAGGAGTCACAGAAGACTACAACACAGCAAATGGAGGAATCACATGAAGATGTAACTATGGAAACTCCAGGTACGCAACCAACATCACTACAATTAGCCTCTTCATCAAGTGAAATTAGTCTTCACCAAGAAGAGTTAGAGATATATATGAGGCATGCAACTTCACAGCTTTAGAACCTGAAAGCTTTGAGGTTGCATCAAAACAGGAAATATGGAAAAAGGCTATGGAAAAAGAAATTAAGACTATAGAGAAGAACAAGACATGGGAACTTGTTGACCGTCCACAAGATAAAGATATTATTGGAGTTAAAGTGGGTATATAAAACCAAGTTCAAAGCTGACGGTTCAATTCAGAAACATAAAGCAAGATTAGTAGCCAAGGGCTACTCTCAACTACCAGGTATTGACTACAATGAAACTTTTGCTCTAGTGGCACGACTTGATACAATAAGAGCACTTGTGGCACTAGCAGCTCAAAAGAATTGGAAAATTTATCAACTTGACGTAAAGTCAGCATTTTTAAATGGAGTGCTAGAAAAAGAAATTTATGTAGAGCAACCACAAGGGTTTGAGCGAGATGAAAAAGATAAAGTTCTAAAATTAAAGAAAGCCCTATATGGATTGAAACAAGCACCACAAGCGTGGTACAGCCGCATCAACAAGTACTTCATTGATTCAGGATTCAGGAGGAATAAGAGTGAGCCAACACTATATATTAAGACCCAAGGTAACTATGATACTCTCATTGTCTCAATATACGTAGATGATCTCATCTATACTGGAAACAATGAGAAAGTAATCTGGGAGTTCAAAAAAGATATGATGAAGAAATTTGAGATGAGCAACCTTGGGCTAATGCATTACTTTCTTGGCATCGAGATAAATAAAGAAACAAATGGGATCTTCATATGCCAAAAGAAATACACATAGAACCTCTTTAAAACGTTTAAGATGTACAGGTGCAAGACTGTAGCTACTCCGCTAGTCACAAATGAGAAACTAAGAAAAGAAGATGGATCCAAGAAGATAGACGCTTCGCTCTACAGAAGTCTCATTGGAAGTCTACTCTATCTAACAGCTACTAGACCAAACATCATGTACGCGACAAGCCTACTTTCAAGAGTCATGCAGAGCTCAAGCCAAATACACTATGGAGCAGAAAAAAGAATATTAAGATATCTCCAAGGAACAATGGAGTATTGCATTTGGTACAAGTCCACATCAGACTCAAACTTATATGGATATACTGACAGTGATTGAGCAGGATCTGTAGATGACATGAAAAGTACTTCAGGGTATGCATTCACAATCAGGTCTGGTATATTCTTGTGGGCATCCAGAAAACAAGAAGCGGTGGCACAATCGGCTGTTGAAGCCCAGTACATAGCAACTACAACATCAGCATGTCAAGCAATAGGGCTAAGGAGAATCCTAGAATACATGGGAGAGCGCCAAAATAAAGCTATTAAAATATTTAGTGACAACAAGTCGGCCATTGCTATGATGAAAAATCCAGTATTCCATAACATGATAAAGCACATTGCTATCAAACATCACTTCCTGCGAGAGGCATCAACGAATGGTGAAATCAAACTCAAATACTAAAAGACTGAGGAGCAAATTGCGGATATCTTCACTAAGGCACTTGTAAGATCCAAGTTTGAGATACTATGGATTATGCTTGGAGTTCAACAAAAGTGCATTAAGAAGGAGTGTTGAAAATAATGCATTTTTTTATGAAACTTCTACACAATTCTAGAAACTTCTTTGTATAAGGAGAAACCTCAAGTACCTTCAATTGGTACATATTTAAGAAATATCTAGAATATTGTACTAAAATATCTCTACCAAGGATATGGTGGAGTACTAGTAACATCTAGAATTGTCTACAACTAAGTAGAGTAGTCACTATAGGGCTATAAATAGGTGAGAGGTGGCTCATTTGTATAATTAATTAGTTTATTGCATTATTTATGTTTATTATTTTAGTTAATATGTTAGTGTTTATTGTTTTGAATGTTGTTTAGGTTAATATTGTTTTGAATGTTTATATAATTAGTTATGTTTAGTGGTTATTGTTTTGGATATTGTTTAATAATGCATTTACTTCTTTTGAATTGTATAAAATTATGTTCAAACATAGTCTTAATAATGTTTTATTAAAAAAAATTCAAATAGAATAATAAGGCAAACAAATACATGAGCTCTTCCTCTTTTTTTTTCTTTTGCTAACCATCCGGGTCAGGTCGGACCCAGACTGTCGGGTCCGGGTCGGGTCCACATTTCCATGGACCCATCGGGTCTTGCCACTGGTTGGGTCCGGGTCCACCCCGACCCGACCCAGACCCGACCTGTTGACATGCCTAATTGTAACACATGCTATAAGCAAGACCACTCAATCCTTTGTACTACTCCTCTCAACTTGTAATAAACACTTCTCTGTTAGTGAAATCTTTTCCTCTACTATTTCCAATCAATCCAACCCTTATCCTTTGCAACACTCAAAACACTCCAACTAAAACTATTCCATCCAAGCCTTTCAACAACCTATCACGGACGCATAGACCATCGCGAGGAAGTTCCCGAAGTAGTCCTCTGTCAGTGGCGGTCACATCCGTGGCAGAAGGTTCACAGAAACCATCGCCTCGGGCCTCCGCCCGCGCGCCTCCCCCACGGCTGCGCGCATCGCGCACCACCAGAGGAGAACGATCACCGCCTCCACCTGTGTCAGCGCCTGCTCCAGTGCGTAGGGCGCACCCCTCAGCGTCTCAAACTGTTGCGCGCGGATCAGCAGACGCGCGGGTGCGAGCATCGACGGTGCCACGGGCACTAACTTGGCCTCTGGCGCAACGTCCCGCGGGGGGAAGAGCGTCGCGGACTCAAACTTGGGACGCGCATGGACTCCACGCGCGCGCGCGGTGTCGGCCCAGGCTTTGAGGAACTTGGCGAACGACGTCCCGTCCGCGACCTTGTGTGACATGGTGACGGCCACTGCGCACCCGCTGCCCGGCATGAACTCGTTGAGTTGGACGGAGAGGGGCTGTCGGTCGTAGCCTGAGACTGATGAGGCGCCCACTGGGAAGAGCCAGCCGAGTTCCTCGATCGGTTGATCGGCCAAGAACGAGTCGAGGCCGCGTTTGACTCGCGCAGTGGTGAATTCAATGCCCTCGTCGTTGCATTCGACATAGATTTTGTCGCTCGTGGGGCGTTTCTTGAGCCGCCCGGCGAGCGGGTAGAAGCGAGTCATGACTTCAGAGAGCAATGACCTCAGGCGGTCGGATCTCTTGGCGATGCCGCTTGGATGGGCGGCAGAGTAGAATAGGATGATGTTGATCAAGGATCCAAATTTTTGATGGTCTCCCTCCTGAGAAATTGAACACTGAACATGTTGGATTGTATGTGTGCTTTGCGGTCTTTGTGTTTGATGGTTCCTTTATAATGAACTTGATATCGTTGGATAGATTTTAGTTATGATCCAAATATTTTAATATTTTATTGTCTTTTTTAACTGTTACCATTGTGTTTCCTTTTTGGCCTATACATGGACCTTCAAATATACTCAGAAAATGAAAGAGAAGAAAGATACTAACAAAAAAATTCATCAAAAATTCTTTTTGTGTTTTTTTTATCTTGATCAAGTTTTATCCATCTATTTCGGGCATCGAAAATATAAGGATTTAGTTTGAGAACTCCACTTGATCGCACCTCGAAGAGTCGGTGGAATCACAGGTCGAATTGTATCTCGGGAATTAATGAATCATGTTGGTGAAACTTCGTGCGTCATATTCGTTCAAATATAACATCTCCCATGTGTCTCTCTACAATATTCCAATCATTTTTATCTTTTAATTCGATTATTTTTATTCTTGATAAATTAATATATTGATTCCTCAAAATTATTATATCTTGAAATACATTATTTTCATCATTTTTAAATACATTTTCTAACAATCTTAAAACGAATATGTATGAAAATTGAATACATTTCCATTGAGAATATATATATATAATTTTAGTCGACGTATATTCTATCTTCGCTGTGAAGAAAAATGTTGTCCTAGAGGGTATGAAGATAAATGGCATAGTTATGTTTTAAATTTTATTCTCAAATTGAATATGGAACATATTTTATAATTTCTTTAATAATATATATCTTCATACCCTCTAGGACAACATTTTTCTTTTGACATGAGTTTTTGACATGAGTTAATTTTGATATTAGTGGTATTTGTATGAGATTTATCAAATCAGGTATGGTGAATAATTAAAGAAAAGTGTGATCTCATTTTATTATTATATATTTTGGGGTGCATGTTTGTTATAGATTTAAATTATTGGAATTATATTTCCTAAAAAGTGTTGTTACACACTTACACTTAGTTTTTTTCTCAGTCCAAAACAGTCCTATGTACTATGTTAGAGATCCAGTGAAACATATACCTCGTTAGATATATATATCACATTAAATATTTTCTACACTTATGAAAAATGGCTTCATTCAATTCAAAATGGACTAATATGCACTTTTCATCGAAGCATATACTTTATTAGATGATGCTTACTATTTTTTTTTAAATGAAAACATACGAGATTTGAGTTTTAGCTGGTGAATGTGACTGTATCTAATATTTTTCATTTCCTAAATCCAGCAGATGCGGTCTTGGGATCAATTTCTTATCATATTTTGATTATTTTGGATGTCCATTTTTTGTGATTAGATTTTGATTTATTTGAATGAGTTTGCATGATTTAAATTCTAATCGTTTTGTCTTAATTGAATTTGCGATGCATATTATAAAGAGTCAAAATAAAATATCAAGAGAATCAAAATTTTAATGATTATGATATAATCTGTATTATTTTACCTCCCTTTGTGTCCCAGAATAAACAAACAGAGAATAAGGGTGAATACTGCATGAATAACTCTTATTCGTTATTTGTTTCTCACAATAAACCCTAATAACTATGTCTGAATAAGCTATGATAATGTCTTATAATAATTTTAACGAAATGTGTGAATTGTTTATCAGGGTTTATCTATGCCAGAGAATAAAAATACTCTTTTATGTCATTTTAAAAAAATTATCTCACCTATCAATCTCACAAACACATTCCAAAACTGTGAGATCTATCAAATCAGTCACACATCTCTCACACTTATTCAAGGGCATAGTTGTCATTTAAAAAATCATAAACTCTTATTCATCCCTTATCCACCATTTATGACCACTTTTGTAATAGCCGAGACCCACTTATGCCGATTTATGTTAATATTTACATGTTTGGATTGTAGGATAAGATAATTTTACGTTATTGGGCTTTTGGTCTTTATTATCCCACAAGTCCAACATTTGATTTAATTTTTGGAAAGCACATTCGAAGCATATTTGGGATTCACGCTAAATATATAAAGTCTTCATTTTTTAGTTACATTTCATATAAATTAGTTTGGCATTAGTTAGAACTATAGTAGAAAAGTTATAACTGTTTTACCATTTCTGCCCATAGAAGAATAAATTGTGAGGTCTTCTGTTCATCATTATTTTAAATATAGCTAAAGACTTCTTTTGATCTTGACCTAAACATAGAAGTTGTAGATATTTTCATTATCTTCTCATCAAAAGTTGTATCATCTATGGTGAACTTTTCTACAAGAAGATATGACGGTTTGAGTTGCTAAAGGAGGGCATTTTTATCTTTTGACGGAATCCAAAGTTTTAAATAATGGATAGTCGGTGGAGGGTGGTGGTGGTGATATATTGGTGATATATTGAGAGAGAGAGAGAGTCGCCCCAGACACATTTCGAGGAGAAAAAAAATGGGGGGGGGGGGGGGTGAATCAAGGAAAAATTGGAAAATTTTGTGAAGTATTTTTTGTGATATACTGGGTAAAGATTCTTATTCTTTTCATTGTTATTTTTCATGTAGAGTTATTCTAT
Organism: Acorus calamus; assembly: GCA_030737845.1. Classification (NCBI taxonomy): domain Eukaryota; kingdom Viridiplantae; phylum Streptophyta; class Magnoliopsida; order Acorales; family Acoraceae; genus Acorus; species Acorus calamus. The sequence continues at coordinate 25,709,988 of CM060861.1, forward strand.
TTCAGTTTTGAATTAAAATTATGATTTGGGGCTGATATATGAATATGTTTTTGGGGCTAGATAAATAGATATTTGAGGGTTGATTTTACTATATCAATTTGGGGTTTGTAGTGGGGATGTCATGTTGTCTTGGTGGATTTGGGAATTACTTGATTAATGGAGTTCTATTTTAGTTCTGATAGAGGTTATATTTTGATCAGTGGGTTCCTCTCTACATGGGTTAGGAGCTGGAATAGGGTGAGTCTGGCTTGGGATTATGAATTGTGAGGTAAGTAACCCGATCGATATTTGTTTGTTCTGTTCTATTCCACATTGTATTAATTATTGTAAGTAACATTATCGACATTATTTGTTCCATTCCATTCCACGTAGTATTGTTGATTCAAAATTTACTCATTCCATTCCATTCCATACTTTATTGGTGTTGAGGCTGTTCAAAACTACTTGATAATTCAGATGATTTCGATTGTGAGTACTGCATTTAAATGGCCTATTATTGAGACATATTCCTTCAATGTTGTTAGACTATGGTTGTTCGAGATTCTAAAATATTCTTATAATTGGTCTATTTGTATCTTGGAGTTGTTCTCTATTGGATCATATATACACCTATCACCAACTGGACGTGACACCAAAAGGAGATAAAGTCAACGCCCAGAAACCCTCGTCTCTACTATGCAAAAGCAATAGGAAAAATAAGATGGAATGAGCGAAAGATGCTCAGTAAGTAACCCAGACATTCCACGTATAAGGAAAACAATAATGACATCCAAAGTCAAGTTCAATAATCTCAATAAACACTAGGTCAAAGTATAATGACAAATGGAACCATTGTATGATCATCAATGAAGAATAATAACATCATCGATATATAAAAAAAAAGGAATGAATAGTTCAAACTAAGACCTCACAACTGATAAGGCCAATAAATATCATCAAGATGCAACACAACTGGACTGAAAGCACATACTCTGAAATTACCCATCAATCGAAAAGATGTCAATCAAATCAAATTAAATCACTGATGGCCCTGGAAATGTCATATTGCTACAAGAATGATGTTTTGGATGGGTATATAGTTACGTGTGTGTGTGTTGATGTTTTGGATCTGTATATAGTTATTTTGCTAGAGGCTGGTATAGTGAATCATGTCTATGTTAAAATACTCTGTATATATAGATGACTGTATATGAGGTGTGTTAGATGCTCTGTTGACTGTTTAAACTTTCCTGGGTGAGTTTATATAAGTGATTATATATATCTTATTGATTATCTGTTATCCCAGGGTTGTTATCATACATGATTATAGAGAGTGGATATTTCGATGTTTTTTTTTTAAAAAAAAAGATGGTGAGTTTTGAGATAGGTGACGCGCTCGTGCCGGTGTTTTTGGACACGGGCCGTCACGTCACAACTTTATCTAAGGTGAACCAAACAACAAAAAAAATCACTTTTACGTTTCCTAACGAAGATAACAAAAAATGCAACCAAACAGAAATTTTCTTATTCAGTATAGATTGTTATCTATCCCGTATAGCTATCAGAGCTTAATAGCCCTATGTCACTTCTCATATGGGGGTTCAGCCCCCATTTGGATGCAGAATAGAAGGTGGAATAAATGGGTATAACGTGGAATAAGGGGTTTGAGGCTGTTTGGATGGCTAGAATAAATGAGAATCTGTATGATAGAAAAAACTGATATAAAGTGGTATATGGATTCCAGCCAACCCCTAGAAGTAAGTTATTCTTGGTTATTTAATCCAAAAGAATACGTGGGTCCACTATCAAATCAACTGTCACCTCCTTTTATAAATCAACTATCATCATTTTTTTTGTATAAATATTTATCTACACTTTATTTACATTCTAACCAAAAAATAAAAAATTTATTATTACATTTTCTAATGAGAATAATTCGAAACACAACAAAATAAAAAATCAATTTATCATTATTTATACTAAATAATAGTCATGAACCTCGTAATAACTTAATTATCTATCCAAACAGAAGCCCGAGAGGAAGATAATGAAAGAAAGAGGTAAACCCATCAGGCCACTTTATTTGATAACTGGGCTGTCAGCCTCTGATAACGAATGATTGACATGTAGCAAGCCAATTATCATATTGCGAACACTGTCAGGTGAAAGAAGTGAATGCAAGCAATTCAGGATCCTTTGCAAACCCCTCCATCTCCTCCTCCGCCAAGACCGCCCAGACCTCGAACCCGTCGCTGCCCCTCGCACTCATCAACAGGAAGAAGTTCTCCAGCATGTACGGCGGTGACGCCACCCACGCCGGCCCTCCCCACCCGAAGTCCGTCTCGTAAAACGGGAACCTGCACCAGCTCGTGAACATGTACCTCTCCACCTCCTCCTCCGCCCTCTCCGCCGTCACCGCCGCCATCAGTTCCTCATGTGTTGCCCCGTTCAACCCGCTTATGGCCTCCCTCAGCCTCCCCTCTAAGAATCCTTGCTCATACTCCTCCACCCCTACCCGCCCGCCACCAGACGCATAGACTATCGCGAGGAGGTTCCCGAAGTAGTCCTCCGTCAGCGGCGGTCTCATCCGCGGCCGCAGGTTCACGGAAACCATCGCCTCGGGCCTCCGCCCGCGCGCCTCCCCCACGGCCGCGCGCATCGCGCACCGCCACAGGAGCGCGATCACCGCCTCCACCCGTGTCGGCTCCCGCTCCCGCGCGTAGGACGCGCCCCTAAGCATCTCCAACTGTTTCCCGCGGATCAGCAAACGCGCGGGCGCGAGCATCGACGGCGCCACGGGCACGGACTCCGGCGCGACGTCCTGCGGGGGGAAGAGCGCCGCGGACTCGAACTTGGGGCGCGCATGGACTCCGCGCGCACGCGCGGTGTCGGCCCAGGCTTTGAGGAACTCCGCGAACGAGGTCCCGTCCGCGAGCTTGTGTGACATGGTCACGGCCACCGCGCACCCACCACCCGGCGTGAACTCGTTGAGTTGGACGGATAGGGGTGGTTGGTCAAAGCTCAAGAACGTTGAGCCGCCCATTGGGAAGAGTCGGCCGAGTTCCTTGATCGGTGGATCGGCCAAAAACGAGTCGAGGCCACGTTCGACTCTGGCGGTGGTGAATTCTACGCCCTCATCGTTGCATTCGACATAGATTTTATCGCTCGAGGGGCGTTTCTTAAGCCGCCCGGCAAGTGGGTAGAAACGAGTCAAGATGTCGGAGAGCGATGACCTCAGGCGATCAGATATCTCGGCGATGCCGTTTGGATGGCTGGCAGGGTAGAATAGGATGGCATTCATACCATAGTGGGGTATGCATTGGTCAAGCAATGAGAGGTCTAAGAATTTGAGGTGTGGAGGGGTTGGGGAGGAAGGTTTGATGGTCTCCCTTGCAAGAACATGAACACCCAACATGTTGGATTGTATGTGCTTTGCATGCACAAGGTTTTGATATATGGTTTCCTTTTATAATGAACTTGATATGATTATATACTATTACATGTGAAATGGGTGTATTATTTTATTAGAGTAGCCAGAGATGTATTAAATTTACAAGTAGAGTCACTTGCCAAAAATATATATATACAAGTGAAACGGGTGTCATGTGTGAGGCTACCTGTGTATAAAATTAGGAAAAAAATGTTATACCTGGTCCTTTTTACAGTCACAAATACAGTCCTTATATGTTTTTTTTCTTTTTAAAAATCATACATATCATCGTATGTATTTTTATAAACAGTGAAATATATACTTCAATTAATTGAATAATGTCATTTATACAAAAAATGTGAAAATTTTCTAACGAGTATATGCCATGTTATGATGAGTATGTTAGACAAATATAGTAAAGATTATATTTGAGATAGACTGTAAAAACTAAAAAACATATTTAGTTTTGAAACACCTATAGAAAAACTTTTTTTTTTTTTGAATGGTTAAAGACAAATACGTCGTTACAAATATGTACACTCATGTACATCACTATCAAAGTCGGAGTAGAAATACAATTCCCTAAAGACCAAAAAAAAAAATCCAAATACATTTCTGTCATCAACAGATGTCAACCGACTCAATTTAACTTAGTTAACCCTAACACAGATCATAAAATGACTAGACTACTATTAACTTTTCTATTCCCAAGAGAAATATAAAATAGTGGGAAGAGGCAATTTGGTCTTTTATAAGAGCTATTATTTCTTCATTACTGTTTACAGGGACTGCAATGCAATGACTACAAAAATACATAGAGAATGAATATTTTGAAATATTCCATCAGTCTTGGATGGAATTTTTAATCTAAAGATGATTTTGAGTTTTGGAATTAGATAGCTGCCCCAACTTTAATTTAAATTTATATTGAATTACTTATGTTTGTAGAGACATAGATGTTTTTAACTTTTTTTTTAAAAAAAAAAGCTTAATAAAACAGGAAGCTCATTTATTTGTTTTTTCACAAGCATATTTCTTCAACTAAAACCCCCTTTTGCTTCTGTTTGAAAAGAAGTTTGAGATTGTTGTTTCCTGCAAAAGAAATTCACTCCCAAAAGCAAAAAAAAAAAATGTATTATTTATGAGAATTAAACCGTTCGAGAGAGAGGAGTCGAGCAGCCCGATACAGTTTCCAATGCCCTTCATTGAGAAAGAGAAATATCAAATTTCAAGTACATGTAGGGTTGAGTTCTTCCGTAACATTTTTCTGTTTTCCTCTTTTTTCTTTTATTTAATATTTTGTGTGGAGATCCCTCGTCTCCATATGTTTGGGGGCTTCTTTTTTCCTTAATAAGATCACTCCTACTTTTCAAAGAAAAATGGTACCATATGAAATGCTACACCCTTAACTGTAACTGTAATTCTATATTGTCGGAGTCTTCAACCGATGTCATTTTCTTGTCATTCAGCTAACTCTTATACAAGGCTTGCAACATTTTTCATTGATCAGTGACCTTGAACCATTAAATAGTTAAAGAAAGCATGTTAGCCCTTGGTTGGTTGGTGGTATTCTAGGGTGGATTCTAATTCCATCAAGAGATTATTGAACAGGTGAAGGTGGGAGTGATGATTCATGGTGAATTGTTACAAAGGGCTTGGTGGGTTTCAAAATGTGGTGCACTGACAAAACACTAACATATCAAACTTTGATCAGATCTTTAAAACTACAAAATTGTGACATGACATAAATTACATCAAGTATTTAACCATGTAGGGACCTTCAAGTTCATACCCGAGTTTCCGGTAATAATGGCGTGTTCCAACTCCAGATATCACCGCGATCTTGGTTGACCGGTGCTCCCTCCTCGCAATCCTCTCTGCTTCTTCCATTAGGAGGGTCCCATAACCCTACACGAATAGATATTAAAACAAAACTTGTTCAAGATTCCAATGGAAAACAATCCTAGAGCATAAGGGGAGTCCTATACAATCCCAAAATAAATATTGCTGGACAATACAAAATTCTTCCAAGGGGTGTGTGTTCTGGCAGATTACTCGTCTTTGCAGTGCCAATGCGATATACAATTTCAGAGCATGATGTGTTAACTGTTTGGTATTCTCACCTGGTGTTGCAGCTTTTCAGCATCACGTCCATGAACGGGAACTGCAGTTCCGTAAACATGGAGTTCTCGCACAATTGAACATCTCCCAGTGAGCTCTGGGCATGTTGTGTTCCGGCCACATTTGCGCAGGCGTAACAATCCAACCAAAATATCCTGCAAATATGAACAAAGGAATTACATGACTGCTGAGAAACCTACTTCACCCTCCTTTCCATGATGGATTACTCAGGAAAAAAAAATCCCGTGCAATAATTTTTTTTATGAGGTTGATCAACTTATGGAAAATTCATGTGTCACAACTCATGATAATCAATTACTAATCATTCATTTACCTGTCGTGTATCCTCATACGAGAGAAAAGTTTCCCAACCTTCATTGGCTGTGTAATCACGACGGACAAGCTCTACTTCCTCTGGCTTTACTTTGTGGTGAATGTCCTGAGAAAAATAAAAGCAGAATATATATAATTATTGGACTTCTAGATATGGATTCAGGATTTTTTAAGACTCATAAATTGATTGAAAGCATAGTCATTACCTGAATTCCAGCTTCACGTGTTCTAACATCACGACATTTCAAGCCTAAATCTTCCATCCGAGCCAAAGCTAGCTCACGGAGATTTCCCTTTTCAACTCCAGAAGTAACTAAAGGCATAGGGATATCCCTTTGAACTCTATAGACACGTGTCCAAGGCGGTACCATAGATAAAATTCTTGCAACTATGTCCACAAGAAGCTCTGGTGGGTAATTTCTATAACTGCAAAAGATGACCAGCAAGTTTGTGAACTAGCATGGATGAAATTTAATCCTATTACCAATCATTCATGTGGATGATTTGTCTACAAATATTGCAAAAGACAATTTTTAATACATAGCCACCACAGAAACAAACATCAATCCTCAAGATTAAACAATCCATTGCATCTGAATTGCAAAGTGCATGGTAAAAGACAATCACCGAGAACAACCAACCATAGTTCAATTACATGAAGAGCTATGGAAATCAGTAATGCCGTACCTGCCGGTTTTCCAAAGCTCGTAAAGCCCGGTACCACGAATTACAAGTGTGGGGTATATTTTAAGGCCATCAGCTCTGAATGATGGACTCTCAAAGAATTCCCGGAAGCTTTCTAAATCTCTCTCAACACCAACATTTGGAAGGTCAGGCATCATATGTGCAACAACCTATGGAAAAAGATATTTTTTGAGATGAGCATATTCATGGAAAATTTAACTTCAGGGATAGTAAGAAAAGCACATGACAGGTATACCCCAAGAAGCAAGCCACACAAAATTCAAAGCAGAGTTGCTGCAAATTACAGATTTAAAAACCTAACAGAGGTTTCTAACAACATTTGAAAGTCAAAAGCGATCTTATGAGAATAGTGCATGCAGTAGATCACCAGAACTCACAACTCCCACAGGCTTTCTGTTTCACAAGATGAAATTACCAACTTCTGAAAAAGAAAGGTCTATATTTAGAGACTTGACATTAACAATAAAGGGAAAATTATTTTTTGATCCCACTGACTGGTCTGCTTTTTTTAGGTCCCAAAATTTTTTTTAAGGTCCCATACTCCCATTTCAATTTTACAGTCATTTTAAATCTTTAAAATGTGAAACACCCTATTCCTAGAGCCCCAAAATCCTCTTTCATATCCTCCCTCTCGTCCCAAGTCTCAACCACCCCATCCTGGATCCAATAGCCAATCTTGCCACACACCCAACTTCTGCCATCATCCAATTGCCATGGAACCTGTGGTGATTCAAAACGCTACATCCGATGTCCCAATGGGCAGCACAACTCATCATGGTGAACTCCTTCACCCATGCGAATGTGACAACATGATGGTCATTCCCTCTAACACAAGTGGCAATGCATTCAGAATCAACTAACCATAGGTCAAAATGCCAGAAGGCAAGTAACTCTCTCAATCCATGCCCAATCCCTCTTTATTTCCTCAGAAACAGCAACTATTTTGCTCCTCTTTGTTGCTGGTGCCATGTTACACATGTTCATAAGAGATGTGCAGTCATGTGCTCTCCAGTTCTGCAAAGCATCCAGTTTATCAACTTACTTCAACCCCACACAGCCTATCATGTGGTGTTTCTCATCAATGGGAAGATCGGTTTAACACAGACTATTTCAAACATAATCATCCATGATCCATGTGATTACCAAGCTGGAATGGCAAAATCATCCACCTATCCGACAATAGGCTTCTTTGTAATATGTGAGAAAAGAAAGCTACAGCTACACAAAGAAGCGGTCATGCACCTTAAAACCTGCATCCTTTGCCAAACAGAAACAATCAGCCACAGCAGCTACAGTGTGACCTCTATTTGTGTCACGAGCAACATCTTCATATGTACTTTGAACACCAATTTCCAGACGTGTACAACCATAAGACAACATTTGGCGCAGATGAGGCCCAAGGCAATAGTCAGGTCTCCTGAATGAATGACAATTTGTCAAAAAAAAATGTCACAAACAAAAGCAAAAGGTAGTTGAATGTTACATTAAAAAAAGGTAGTTGAATGTCTCAATTAACTAGTAAAGAGGTTAATAAGAAGAAAAGTGCAACAGAGGTTGAGATAATTTTTGTTTAAAACTGGAATTTAATCAAATATTTCAATGAAGCATAAGACCAAAAATGTATCAATCAAAGGAAGCTCACGTTTCAATGGTCATGCCAATACATTTTATGGCACTATGCTCTGAATAACTGACAGCCTCTTCAACATTTGCAGAAGTATGCCCTGATAATGCATCATGAAGATTTCGAATGAAATAATCACGATAATCAGCTGGTAAGGACATGAAAGTGCCCCCCATTAAGATGAACTCAACCTGAAAAAAGGTCCGCATAATCAATTAAACTGCATTTCACAACCAGAAAGATCTCGTACACTAAATCTGAAGGGAGTATGAGACAAACCTTATCTACACTGTGACCCAGCCGCTTCAATTGATCGATTCGGCTTCTAGCCTGGACATATGGGTTATATCTAGCAAAGTAGCAGATATGATAAAAGGTCATTGAAACTATCCAACCAAGAGAAGTCCAACTCACAAATTTACAAAGTCTTGGCAGGTAGAATGTCGTAAAAGAATTTCCCAGTTTAAAAACTAATACAAGAGGATGATAATAATGGACCTGATTGATGGCATAAAAAAATTTCATGATATTTTGCACAGTTTTGAGCTTGTCAATGTCTACACAATTTAGTTGTCCTTCACTATAGCCATTTGACAATGAAATGTGCCCATCTATGCGAAATTTTCAAAAACTAAATTGTCCATAAAAAGGAACTATCTTTCCAATAACATTATATGAAAAATCAAATTGGTTGCATTTATAGCTAGATTGTTCATGGTGATAGGAAAAACAACATTTTGGGTGTTTACAAAAATAATAATCCATTAAACAGAACCATGACATAAGATCAAACATAGCCATTCAATTGCATGGCATAAAGATTTATAACAAGCTAGATGGGAAAAAAAAGAAGAAAACAGTCCTACACAAACAACAATCCACTAAATATAGTCACCACTAATAAATTGAGTTGGACCCATAGCTCAATGGTTGACAACAAAATTTTGAACCAAAGTTCTTGGGTTCAAGTCCCACCACTCACCAAAGAAAAAAAAAATCCACTAAATAACATATATAGCCATCAAACCATCAAATAAAACCCTAAAACCCCTCCCCCCATCTATTTCACTCTAATGACAAAAGCAATAACACAATAAAATAAGGAAAACCCATCAGAGAAAACCACCATAGCAAATCGAAACAACCCTCAAAAACTAATTTTTCCACTCTAACTCACAAGTACGACAATTTCTACCAAAAACAAAACACATCCATAAAAAAAACACAAAACATCCTTCAATACCAAATCTATTCTTAGGTTACCTCGCACGGATGGCTCTCATACTCGTCGGCTCGTACCCCGTATAAGACTGCGTGCTGTACTCGAAATCCGAGTCCGGCCCACCCGGGCAATACACGCATATGTTCCCCGTGGTCGCTATGTGGGGGCACCGGTGCGGCTTCGACATCACGGCGACGACCGCGATACCCGACGCGGTCCGCACGGGCTTTGCCTTCAGCCTCGGGAGGAGCGCCTCGCGGTCGGCCTCGGGAAGGGCGGCGATCATCTCGACAAGCTTGGGAGCGCGCGAGAGGCCGTACTTGCGGCAGGCGGCGGACTTGAGCGCGTTCAGGTCGACCGTCTCGCCGAGGCGGGAGAGCTCCGACATCTGGCTCACGATCTCCGCGATCGCCCGGACGCGCGCCTCCTCCTCCGACAGGCCATGCGGGGCGTACCCGCCCCCGCCCGGGGCCGGCCTTCGGCGCGTCGTGGGCACCGTCTCCACCTCCGCAGACGCCATGAGAGAGAGAGAGAGAGAGAGAGAGAGAGAGTTTTGGTTTTCGTGAAGGCGATCGAGGAAACTTGGTAGGGCATTCGCACAATTACATGGATACCCTTTAAAGAGTTGTTATTTATGTATCCATATATATTACTTTTACAAGAAAATATTTTTTACAATATTTGGATCTGAGTATAATATGATTATAACAAGATTTAATTATATCCTAATCCGAAATCAGACTACATTGATTATCAATTAGTTATATTTTATTAGTATTTTCAATTAATTAACAAATGATAAGTATAAAACTAGTCTTTCCACACGTGTAAATAAAAAAATTGCTAACTACCCTCTCAATTTTTTTTAATCTATTTATATGAGATATAATGTAACATGTTATATATACATAAACGATATAATAAAATTTTTAATAATAGTTAAATAAATTATGAAATTATTTGTAATTTATTTTATTATGAAATTATGCATAAAAGAGATGGTACAACTGGAAATGAGTTTTTTGCATATACCTTTCAACCGATTATATATTGTAAAAATACTCCACTTCAAATTTTAAATCCAACAAATATCTCTCGAATAGATAAAAAAAAATGAATTTAATGTACAATTTAAACATTTTTTAATTGTGTTTTTAGAAATAACAAATCATGTGATTTTTTAGGGGATATATACAAAAAAAAAAAAAAAAAACATTAAGATTAATGGATATGAATGGTATTTTTTCCGTTTGGGGTATGACATAGGGTTGGTTATTCACCCTTGATAGCTATACTGGAATAGATAACAATCCATGCTGAATAGGTAAATTTTTGTTTGGTTGTCTTTTATGTTATTCTTATTGGTAAACGTAAAATTGATTTTTTTTATTATTTAGTTCACCTTGGATAAAGTAAGGATAAGTGGTAGATAAAAGATGAATAAGAGTTTTGACTTTTTAAATGACAATTATACCCCTGCATAAATTATTTGTGTTTGGGAATAAGTATGAGAGATGTGTGTATGATATGATAGATATGATAGTTTTTGGAATGTGTGCAGAGAGTGTTAGGTGAGATAATTTTTTTTAAAATGACAGATAATGGTATTTTTATCTATTGGTATAAATAAGCCGTGATAATCAATTCTAGCTTTTTATCCCCCCGTATAAGGTGTGACATTGGGTTATTCGCTACTCATAGTTATACTGGGTCAGATAATAATCCAAGCTAAATAAGTAATTTTTTGTTTGATTGTCTTTTCTGTTATTCTCATCGGGAAACGTAAAAATTATTTTTTTGTTGTTTGGTTCACCTTGGATAAAATAATGATAAATGATTGATAAGGGATGAATAAGAGTTTATGATTTTTTAAATGACAATTATACCTCTTGGGAATAATGTGAGAGATGTATGATTGATTTGATAAATGTGACAGTTTTTAGAATCTATGTGAGACTATTAGGTGAGATAAATTTTTTAAAATAACAGAGAATGATATTTTTATCCATTAACATAGATAAGCCTTGATAAGCAATTCCAACATTTATTTAGAATAGTTATCAGGCTATATTTTAGCTTATCTAGACATAATTATCGGGGTTTATTCTATCAAAACAAACAACTTTTTTTAGTTTTTCTCATATATTCTTCATTATTCTTATCTTATGTTCCATGCCATACGGGATGAGAATAGTTATCAGACATTATCCTAGTTTATCCAGACATAGCTATCAAAGTTAATTCTAGTAAAACAAACAATTTTGTTTTGCTATTCTCTTGTATTATTCTCTATTCAGTGCTTATGTTCCACCCCCAAACGGGGGTTACCAGGGTATAGATACAAAAAAAAAAAAAAAAAAAAAACTAAGTATTAAATTATTTTTGTATTTTTTATCACTTATATTCCATGATTATCTCAATTTAAACATAACACTAAATAATACCAATAAAAAATATGATGATGTGACATGATTACCACCTTTTTTCAATATATCTTTAAAAAAATTCTTTAGTATGACACAAATGAAAATACTTTTGGTTAATAATATAGATAGAAATTTGGTGTTATCTAGATATTTTATATGAAGGATTTTTACAATGTTGTTAAATTCTAACAGTTGTTCATTGAATTAAAAAAAAAAGACAGAGGATCAAATTAATTGAAATTGAACTACATATTGATTGAAGAATAGAAAACATTGTAAGTTTCCTTAAAATATTTTTATAGATATTTGTCAAATCTTCATTTAATATTACCCAAAAAAGTCTTTTGGAAAATGTTGATTTTATTTTTATATATATATATTTTACAATGTTATAAAAAGCGCTAGGCGCTAGTCGGACGGTTGAGGGGGACTAAGGATTAATCGGCTAGGCGGAGGATTAATTGGGGATTAATCGGTCATTATTTTAACAATATAAAATAATATATATATATATATATATGGTCGTGATTATATGCGGTGTGCGGTCGGTGCGGTTTACGACGTGGGCCGTTCGATCGCGGGTCCATCGCATCCAACGGTCGACGTGAATCGCACCCGACCGTCCGATGCGATGGACCCGTGATCGACGGCCCGTGATCGCGCACCGCACCGACCGCACACCGCACGTAATCGGATCCCTATATATATATATATATGTGTGTGTGTGTGTGTGTGTGTGTAGACCTAATTAAACATTTAGAAAATCATAATCAAAACTCAAAAAATAAAAAACAAAACAATGTAAATGTACAAATTAAAAACCCTAAAATCTCACGTGCATTGCAAGTGAATACAAAACACTACACTCACATTATATGACAGCTATCAAAGGGAAAAAAACAAAAAAAAAACATAAAAGAGAGAAATAATGATGACAGCTGTCAATTAATGGGATTCATTTCATTGATGAAATGGTTTCCGATTTAACACCAAAACCCTAACACCCATCAATGGCTTCCGATTCAGCCCGTGGTCCTCATAACGAGCTGTTCCGAGGGCGATCTCGTCGGGGCCTTCACTGCCGCGGATTGCCTCGTCGTCGCCACCTCTTCCCTTTCATAGATCCATCTCTCTCAGGATTTCCAAAAAGACCTCGCACTCATCCGTCCCCATCTACACCACCTTAGGCAGCGGCGCTGCCACCTCCTTCGACGCTGCGCAAGACACCTGCGGCAGCCCCTTCTTCCCCTTCCCCGTCGTCTCTAGGTCCCGGAGCACGTCCTCGTACCTCCAATCCTCCTTCGACGCCTGCGTCACATGGATCAACTCTTCCATTGACTGGCGGACCCCGACTAGGATCGCCTAGGCGGCCGATTAGGCCCAGCCACTTAAGCAGGCCGCTTAGGGCCTGAGCGACGCGGGAACCAGCCACTTCCGCCTAAAGCGCGGCCAAGACGCCGCTTTTGTCGATTTTTAGAACATTAATATTTTAAGATTCCAATGGTACAATGAATTTGTATCTAACCTTTCTATTTCTAAAGTCGATTCTTATTTATTACAATCATCAAAAATACTAAAAATTATCTCGACATGTTAGTAAATGTACTCATTTTTTTCACCATGAAATCTAAGCCATGCATCAGAGATGGAAATCAACCAAAACAGATTTTCAAATAGAATAATGGTCAGAATTGAAGACTTCACCCTTGTTTATGTAAAGAGATACTATTATCTAATCTTACATAGCGGTATGAATTGGAGAATGATCAGATTTCTCTCCACTAATGAAAAACTTAAAGATGTCAAACAGTCTAACCATCTGATATCAATTCCCTGACAAAGCTGAACACACACACACACACAAACTGATCAGCCAGATCACATATTCTCCAACTCACCTTCGTTGATTTTGCATTAAATGATGATTCACAGTTCCCATGCAAGCACTGCACATTCTAATTTCTCATTGAACAAGTAGGTTAAATCCTCTAATTCCACAAACTATTGAGTCTACCCCAAAAAAAAAAAAAGATTCAAACAATCCTCTGAACAACACCCACGGACCCACCAAGCCTCCCTCATTGAACATCAATGTCAAACACTGACTTCGGCAAAGCCTTTAAAACTATGATATACAGCACCTCATCCTTCACTTCAGCCTTGATCTTCTCCAATTCGACATTCTCAGGCAACGCAATCTTGCTGATGTACCTCCCATAGCCACTCCTCTCCTTCCACCTCCTTTATCTCCCATGGAGTCCTACCTCTTCGGTAAGTCCCTCCGCCTTCTCTACCTCTAAGTTGTAATCGAGAGGGTCTTCCATTTTAGCATCCATTGTTTTTTTATCATCTGTTGGAATGTTTTCGGCATCAGGATTGGAACTGGTCCCATTGACCTGGTGTTATTTAATTGAATAGCTAATCCAGCTCATGCAAGAGGAATACAAGTAATAGTATGATACAGAACGGGTGGCCGACGCGTTCCGGGAGCGATGAACCCGAAAGGATCCATTTTGAGATTTTTAAATATTTACAGGCTAGTAGAAATAAATGACGCCGCGAACTCGGAATCGACTGAAATTTTTACTGGAGGTAAATATTGAGGAGATCTTCGAGGTTTGTAGCTATGCACAACGAGCGCTTATTTTTTCATTTTTTTTACCCTCAAAATATCTTTTTGTTATTTTTAGTAACTTTTTAGATTTAGCATATCTTTATCAAAACAAATCGGATTTGATTTCTATCAAAACCAATGAACTTCTAGGATCTCATAGATTTGATTATAACTAATTTTGTTTCTTACTATTTTAGTAAGTTTTTTCTTATTACAAAAGAGATGCTTGTAATATAGGGTTTTCAACTTTCTTTAATATATTTATTAGTTTTATTCTTCTCTTTGAAAATTGTGGTTTGTTAAACGATCTGAACGCTTATTGGATATTTGTTTTAGTTTGTCGCTGCCTTATAGTATTAGACAACCAAGTAAATGCACCAGAATGGAAATTACATATTCTTCTTTTTGGTGATTTTTATATACCATTTTTCTTGAGTTCAACAAATCCACAAAACTCAACTCATATCCTAATTTCATTATTTTAATATTTTTAAGACGAGTACACTTCATAAAAGCCGAAAATAATACCTGATGCCAAGGAAAAATATTACAGAAGGTGTAGAAGAACGTAGGAAAGCTCAAGTACTACCTTTTTGAACTCTTATCATCTAACAACCATTATAAGAAGAATTAAATGATTTTCTATCTGGTTGATAATCTTTTCTCATTTTGGATAAAATTTTGTCATTCATGTCTGACTAATTAAGATATAGTTTTGAATGGATAAACAAAAATACACTACCTAGCTCTCTCATAAACAACCTTGTTTTTTTTACATGAAAATATACCTCCACTTGCTTTTTTGCGAAACAAATACGACCACATGATCAAGTATGCTACAACTAAAGATTCAAATGTAAGCTCCAATCCATGCCTCAAGTAGTTTTTTTTTTTTTTTACTTCCCAAAGAATTACTAAAAAACTTGCAGCTTTTAGTAAAACTTGACCTTTAGTTATTCTGGCTCGACTCAATCTCGACTCGGTTAAAGCTCGTTTGATTAAACAGATAAACTAAACTTGAACACTTTTTAAAACTCAGTTTGTAAACTAGTCAAGCTCAAACTTATACGAACTCGTTACTTAATATGAAAATAGAGAAAATAAAAAACTCAAACCGAGTATGAGCTTGTGTCATTTTCACATGTATAAAGTATTGTGATTTGTAAATGGTGATTTCTCAAATGTTAAATAATTATTTTTTTTACCTAAACGAGCTTGAGTTGAGCCTCGATTAAATTATTTTTTTTACTTAAACGAGTCCGAGCTAAGCCTCGATCCCAAACCGAGCCTAATACTAAATAAACTGAGTTTGAATAGGTCAAAGCTCGACTTGTTCGGCTTGTTTATCACCCCCTAATTGATGGTATCCAACCCTTAATCTAAGTCTGCATTAACTAACATTTTTTATGCATTGGTAGACTCGGAAATACTTTGGTAAGACTACATAAAAATTTGTTTATTTATTTTGAATATGTGCTTTTTTTTGGCATTGGTACACTCAGTTTTTTTTTTTCTAATAATCTATTACAAAAATATGTGCATATAATTCATTTTGAATATTTTTTGGGAAAGTCAAAATCATACTATATGATCTGCGTTTGCTTTGAAGAAAACAGAGCACTCACTTAAAAAGTGAAAAACACAACACGAACTTACATCAACAGCTCATGCAAACCACCATCTTTAACTCAACAAACAAAAACATACAATAAATTTCCATACAAGCAATACACATTCACATTCTGCAATATGTGAATCCTACAAATCTCCCCAAAACAAACTGTCCATCCCCAGAAACCTCCTCATCCCCCCTCATTGCACATCAATGTCGAACACCTTCGCCGCCAGCCCCACCTTCGGTATTGTAATGTACAGCACCCCATCCTTAACTTCTGCCTTGATCTTCTCCACTTCAACATTCTCCGGCAAGGCGATCCTGCTGTTGTATCGCCCGTAGCTCTTCGTGGGCCACTCATCCTCCTCATCCCCTCCTCCTTCCTTCTCCGCCTTGACGACGAGCATCTTCTCCTCCACCCACACCTTCACATCCTTCTTCGTTATCCCCGGCATGTCAAACCTCATCTTGTACTCCCCTTCCCACTCCTTTATCTCCCATGGTGTCCTCCCTCTCTGGTACGCCGTTGTCGTCCCCATGTCTTCTGTACCGCTCAGTGATGCGCCATTTCCATAGGCGAGTGGGTCTTCCATCACTCTTTCCATGGTTTCGATCATTTGTTGGATCGTCCTCGCTGTTGGGAATCGGTCCCAAAGACCTGGTTTTCATTTGAATTCAAGAACAACTTTAGATGGGGCAACAAGAACAGCTACAATGGAGCGTTGGAATGCTAATTTGTTTAGAATTCAAACCAATCCATTTGCATATAGTGTTTATATCATCACTCTATAAAGCAAACATAGGACTTGTGTTTCCTAATTTTTCAAGCACCAACATCCAAAGAACAGCTTTCAGCTCATGAAACAAGAACAATAACAATGAACGTCCAAGCAATTGCATTAAGATACAAATATGTTTTGAATTCAACAAACGCATTTGAATATGGTGCTTAAAATCAGTCTAAAATCTTACTACAAACCAAATACAGTACTTGTTTTCCTAATTTTTCAAGCACCAACATCCAAAGAACAGCTTTCAGCTCATGAAAACAAGAACAGTAACAATGGACAACCAAGCAATTGCTACTTGAATGCAAATTTGTTTGAATTCAACAAACCCACATCAATTTAGTACTTAAAAATCACTCTACAAAGCAAAAATGGAACTTATTTTACTAAATTTTCAAGTGCCAACATTAGGAGAGAAGCAAAGATAAGTCCATTAGTCCACAGAAGTATAGCAGGACTACCAACACCAAAAAAAAAAAGTATAGCTTGTCCATCAATCTCTACTGCCCAAAAAGAAATCCATCTACTTGAATTCCCTCTCAATTCTATTTGAAGGAATAATAAAAAAAATATCCACAACCAGAAAGTTCAAGCAGAACTATTGACCCATCTCAATTTCCATCAAACTATGCTACCCAAGAAGAAATCCATGTTTTAATTTCCTTCTCTTTTCATATCACATTAATAAATAAATAAAATGTAGGGAAAACTGTATAGCTAGTCAAGCCACAAAAGCCACCTTGGATTCTATGGAATCAAGAGCCCTGCCTGAAAAACTAGAAAGAACGAGAGGGATGGGAATTTGCATTACCAATGGGTGCAACCTGGGCAACCCTCCTCCTGGGCTGATGCTGGTTTGGCTGCTGTCTTTGAACCTTCTGCGATGGTGGTTCCTGACCCTCTCTCCCTTCCACCCTTATGAGGCTCTTGTAGCTGTTGTTGTTCTTGGTGTTCCTGGTGTACCCAATAGTCCTCAGCACAGGTGGTGGTGTGACCTGTATTGGAAACCCATAAAGGGGTCTCTTCTTCCCTTCATGGATTGAAAACCCATTCAGGTGAGACAAAGCTGATGACATCTCTCTCTATCTCTCTCTAACACCAATACACAAAAGCCAATGAATATGAATGCACAAAGAAGAGGCTTTGTTTGGGTATTTTATGGGGTTGAAAGAGACATTTCTAGAATACATGGGGCACTTCTAGAACACTTTTTTTTATTTTTTTTGAAAATTCTAGAACAGTAGAACACATGGTTGTTGGTGCTGGTTCTAGAGTATTCCTCATTCAACAAGAAGGATAAGGTTTCTCCCTCCACAAGCCAACAATTTGTTGTGGTATATTTAGGTTGTGCATACCATTTTTCTTTTAATACAAAAGCTCAATGGTCTTAACTGTATAGTGAAAACTCACTGCTAATACCAAACAAAAATTGATTAATATAAGTTCAGAATAAATGATGGATGAGAATTCACAAGAACCGAGTGCTTGGAGCTGTGAATCAGTTTTTCACACTTGCATTCTACAAGTCTCACTCAGAAGAAAGTGTTCCACATCCACGCCAGAGACCATGACGCCGTTTATACGC
>CM060861.1:26998343-27078343 GCA_030737845.1 Acorus calamus
ACGATTTGTTAGCTTGCGCCGCGAAGCACCGGACCATTTTCTCTGTGTGGAATTGTAGAGGTTGTCCCCGAATCGTTCTTCAGGGATTCTCTATTTAATTTCCGAGTGTCAGGGGGACCGACCGATCGATCTCTTGATCCTCGTGACGAGCGATCTCCACCGTCCATTGTGTTGATCATAGAGAGTCGGGCCGTACGTTTTTTTTGTTTCTTTGTGAGGGCGGTCATAATTACTTTTTGACAGAGGATTCACATGGGTTTCGTCAATACATCCTGACCGTCCATTACGTGGTACCCTTGTTGTAAGGTGTACCGGTTTAATGGTACGGAGGAGATCAACCGGTTTTAAGTCCTGTGTAGGAACTGTTTAATTTTGGATTTGGTTGTTTGGCCGACAATCTTATCCAAAGTTACATATGCGCATTGTTCCCGATATGAGACCCCCTTCATTTATCTTTACTGATGTCGTTTGGACGTATACATAAGCTATTCTGCTATTTATGATAAGCATGAATAATTGTATCAATGAATAAGTGAATTTTTTTTTTTGTTTAGTGGTGATTTTAGTTATTCTTATGAAAAATATATTGTTGAATGATTGACTATGGATAAATTATGGATAGAATGTGAATAGGAACGAGGATAAAAAAGTGAAAAATGATTCGACCTGCTGTCTCTTATAAGTGGTGAATTAATTCGACCGGTGAGTTTCATTTATATTGGTTAAATAAATTGAGTAGAATAATATTAGTCTAGGTGATCTGAAATACAAATTTTAGTTTATTTTCACATGTTCTGGTATAATTATACACATTTATGCCTTCAATCCAAACAACTTTTTAACTTTATTCCTCTTATTCTTGCCTATTCTCCCCCTTATTCCACTACCCAAACTCCACCAGAATGTCGTCCATATGGGGTCATGAAATTTCAATCCCACCTGATTGTACGGCCGTCGTCGGTGACTGACCACGCTCAAACGGTTGCATCTACCGCACATTCGATGTCACCAAAAAAATCATTAGATCTTAGTTTTTGTGCATGCATGCATGGAGGGAGAGACACCACCAACATCTCCAACGATCTTTACTGGTTGGTGAACCTTCTCTGACATACTACCAGTAAAATTTGATGATGACCCATTTAGTCAAATATGTAAGTTTGCTGCATTGAATGTGTGGATTGTCAGATTTGGTGATTGTGGGCTCTGTTTTGTTGGCCCTACAGAATGCTGGTGCTGATGTGAACCAGAAACTGTTCCGAGGCCATGCCGCGGCAGCAGCTGCTAGAGAAGGACACAAGGATGTTCTTGAGGTCCTCATCCGTGCGGGGGCATCTCAGGAGGCGTGTGAGGAGGCGCTCCTTGAGGTGGCCCGGCATGGACGCGCTGGGATTGCAGAGGTACTCATGGGCTCAGAAATGGCCAGGCCCCACACACCGCCGTCCGCGCACTCGTCACCGCCGCCTGCCATGGCCACGTTGAGGTCGTCGACACCCTTATGAAGGTAAAAAGGAAATCACATTGTGCACATGTTTTCCATTAATACCATCAAGGATAGGTTTATGAAGGTAAACTTAGATGCCCTTTCATGAATTTTGCCAATTCAATTGAAAAGTAAAACACCATAATTCATACCCACAACGCTGTCCCATTTGCAATTCACATACATTTTGATTTTTTGTAAATAATATACTTCTATATATTTTTTTTAAAATGAAGTACATGAGACTAATGAATGAAGTTAAAAAATTATACCTTGGCTAATATATATACTCTTTCGACATAGTAGAGTATATGAGACTGCACACGAGGCTGTAATTGGAATTGTATGTAACAACATTTTAGAAAAAAAAAATTGGTACCTATGTACACAAGACCATACGATAAAGTTTGTTTGCTAATTCATTTTACTGTGGCTGCAGTGTGGTGTCAATGCAAATGAAACCGTTCGGATGCTGCTCCGATCATCAAAACCATCACTCCATGCAAACATCGACTGCACAGCCCTCTTCGCCGCCATTGTGAACCGGCAAATCTCCGTCGTCCAGCACCTGTTACAGGTCAGTGAGTCCATTCAACAAAAGGTCTAAATTCAAGCATTTTGTGGTTCCTCCAAATTAAACCAAATTTGAATTATGTTGCCTATATGTGTCTAGACTGGAGTGCGAAGGGACATCAAGGTAAGCTTGGGCGCATGGTCATGGGACACCACCACTGGCGAGGAGTTCCGGGTAGGTGCCGGGCTCGCCGAGCCCTACGATGCGGCCTGGTGCGCCGTCGAGTACTTTGACTCCACGGGGCGCATCCTCCGATCCCTCCTACTCGACCATCCGATCAATGCTCCCCACCTTGGTCGGACCCTCCTCCACCACGCGGTGCTCTGCGACAACCCCCGCGCTGTCTCGATCCTCCTTGAACTCGGCGCCGACCCTGAACTGCTGATCAAGACCGACAAGGGTTCGATCGGGTTTGGGGCGATGCACATGGCAGCCCTCCTTGGCCAGACAGAGATACTGCAGAGGCTGATAAAGGCCGGGTGCGACATAAACGCGAGGACCAGCGCGGGCGAGACGTCTCTGATGCTCTGCGCGAGGTACGCGCGCGGCGAGTGCCTCAGGATCCTCGCATCCGCCGGCGCCGATTTTGGGCTCACGAGCCCGAACGGCTCATCGGTTGAATGGTGGAGCATCGGTTTCGCAAACACAATCCTTGAAGCCATTCGATCGGGCACGGTCGTGAGATCGAGCGACGCCACGGTCTTCTCCCCCATTGCGTTCGTCATAAAGTCCGGTGACGCGGAGGCCCTGCATTCATCGATAGCCTGGCCGGGAGTGAACCTCGACGAGCAAGACAAGCACGGGTTCTCTCCGCTGATGATCGCGGCCACGGAAGGCGACGTCGAGGCCTTCCGCACGCTGGTCTTCGCGGGCGCGGACGTGACCCTCACCAACAACGCGGGCGAGACCGCGATATCAATTGCGCAGCGAAACAAAAACCGCGATGCGTTCGACAAAGCGATGCTCGAACACGCGCTGTGCAACAACAGCAACCCACACGCCCTCCACTGCGCGGCGCGACAAGGCGACACGGACTCGGTGCAGGAACTTTTGAGGCGTCTCGGGTGCGGCGATGTGAACGCGATCGACGGGGAGGGGTACACGGCACTGATGCTTGCGGCGAGGGGAGGGCACGCGGAGACTTGTGAGGTTTTGATGGCGATGGGGGCGGGGTGGGATTACAAGACAGTGAGGGGGGAGACAGCGCTGACGCTGGCGAAGGGGGGAGCGGCGGAAGGGGTGGTGATGGATGGGGTGGGGAGGGGGTTGGTGAGGAGAGGGGGGTGGGTTAGGAAGTATACGAGGGAGGGGAAGGGGAAGGCGCATTGGAAGTGGGTGGAGATGGAGGAGGGGGTGGGGAAATTGAGGTGGGGGAAGGGGAGGAGGAGGAATGTGGTGTGTGAGGGGGTGTGGGTGGGAGGGAGTGAGGGGTTTAGGAAGAATAGGAGGAGGAGGAAGGGTGGGGAGAAGGGGGTGGTGGAGGAGGAGGGGTTGTTTGGGGTGGTGACAGGGAAGGGGAGGGAAGTGCATTTTGTGAGTGGGGATGGGAGGAGGGAGACGGCTGAGTTGTGGGTGAGGGGGATTAGGTTGCTCACTATGGAGGCTTTGGGAAGGGTTGTTATTAAGAAGTGATTTTTTTTTCTTCTCTTTCTGTTGAAAGTTTTCATCTTGAAAACGTTTTCAATTTTTTTTTAAATTTTTTTCTTGTTTTACTATAAGATATAATGTGTTGTAGATTTTTGAATGTGATGAGATTGAATGAATGAACAATATTGATGGGTCGGTGTAGTGAAATGAAAAAAATGTTACACAAAAAAAAATGCCTATGAAGAAGGGGAAAAAAACTACTGGCATTTTGAGGGTTTTCAATTAAATAATCGAAGTTAAGAATAAACTTATCTATAGTCCCTACACACACACACACAGCGCGAGCAAAAGCACAAAATAAAAATAAAAATTTAAATTATATATTAAGACAAGTGTCTATTATTTATCAAAAAATAAAATAAAAATAAAAATTTGTAGTTACTTAAATTTTGGTAGCGATTGAAAAGCAGATTTGTTTTCCAAATTAATTTAAAGAAGCATTCATTTGTTAGATTCTTAAAAACTCTTTTATTTTGATCATTTGTAAGTAAATGTTGTATTTAACTTGATCATTGGGTATGTCTAAAAACACATTTAAACTAATTTGATTCCTACAGAAAAATGTTCTCATGTGAAGCTCTTATTTGTAACCTCATCATATCCATACTTATTTTTAAATATAGTGAAACATGTAAAAAAAATTTTTTTTGTTAAAGTGAGTATATATATTGAAAAGCGAAATAAGTGAGGACATGTATATGTAAGATGATCTTTGGCATCATAGGGAACATTTTATGTCTAGAAACAACCTGATTCAAATCCTAATGTTAATAGATAAAAGAAGTGTGTATAGCCATTTTGGATTGCTTATTGTGGATCTATCTATAAAAGGTCCATTTGGATAGAGGCATAAGTTATTCTGGAATTTATACCTATTCCAGGAATTGTTGACTTTATCAATGAAATAAGAGATTTTGTGTTTGGTTGTATTTTCAGTTGATCTTATTGGAAAACGTAATAATAAATGTTATAGTGTTTGGTTGATGAAGAATAAAATGAGAATAAGATGTAAAAAGTTGATTTGACATGTGAGCCAAATTGATGTATAAAAGGTGATGACAGGTGATTTGATGTGATAATATGTGATTTGATAAGTGGGTTTCCTTATTCCAATGAAGGAATAACACAATTCCATAGGTGGACTTGGAATACAAATACCAGTTTATTCTCTCCTTATTCCGCATAGCTATACCCCCTTATTCCGTTACCCAAACACCTATTTTACCTATTCCTCCCCTATTCCACCCTTATTCTGCTACCCAAACGGCCCATTTAATGCCTGGGAGTGGGGAGTCATATTGACCAAAGCTTTTTCTAATAAAGTATTGATTTGTCATTGTATGTTTAAAACATTATAGCCCGTATGTCCTTGTGACCTAATAAATATTATTAGAGAAAACTTATAAATGTCTGTATCTATGTCAATTCTACAATACACTTCTATATATATATCATTAAAAAAAAACAATTGAAAAAAAGTATTTATTTTATAGATAATTATCCATCCATATATGTAAACACGGTGAATAATAAATCTATTAATCATCCCAAGACGGGGGGGTAAACAAGTGGTTCGGAAGACCCGTCCCTGTAAATAATCACCAGATGTAGGGGTACTTTTGTCAGAACGGGTAAAAACCTTAACCGGGTGAACGTACGGTAAAAAATCAAATCAAATAAACACTTACCGCCTCAGATAATACAAAATGACAATACAACCCTCCGAGCACGAGTGCCGTTGGACCTAATAGTCTACATTCAATCTCGACAATACCCCTTTTTATAGGGATATTATCGTAAATATCCCTAATTACAGTGGTCACCAGACACGCAATCGCCTCGGTCACCGCGCCGTGAATACCCAAAGCTTCTCATGCACATCGCCTCTATCGTGAATTGACAAAAATACCCCTAATAAAATATCACTTAATGTCCTCTTTTATAGCCAACCAAAAATGGCAATCTCGTCATTTCATGCCCCACCTCTTCTCCTTCTAAAAGCAAGCTGGACAAAGCTTGCTCGGTTTCTAATTCTAACGTTCAACAAAAACTTCCTCTTATAGAAGAGCCTTCAAAACTCCCTCCATTGAAGCTTGAAAAACCAATAGAGAGAGAGAGAGATGTTTGATTCACAATCACTGATATCAAAGGGGGGTCCGTTGGGCACTGTTTGGATTGCTGCCCATTGCCTCACAAGGCTCAAGAAGCATGAAATCCTCAAGACTGACATACTGTTTTCCATAAGTATGCCTTTCTTTCTCTGATACATGGTTTTTTTTAAATGGGTTCTCTTTGTAGTTGGCTTTTTTGATGTGTGAAATGTTGAGTGTGTGGTGAGTGTAAGTTTTGTGGTGTTTATTAGTTTTTATGAGATTTTATTTTATTTTGGTTGGGTGCTGAGTGTGTTTTCATGGAGGGTTTGGGTATTTAGAGTGGTGATGTTCAATTGTGTTTTCTTTTAGAATTAAGTGGGAATGTTTGTTGGGTTTATTTGTTATTGCGCATCGAGCTTTGGGAAAGTTGGCTAACACCCCCTCTCTGTAAAAGATGACAAATAATAAATCCTGGAGACACCAATCTTCACCAAAAAAAAAAAATAGCGGTCATTATTTGCAGCCTTGCATGTAGTTTTTTTATTAGATGGAACATGTAATTTTTTAATTTTTTGCGTGAGGGGATATACTAAATTTCATTGGTGTGTATGTTCATTTTTATAAAGGTAAATGTTTCATTACATGAAATAAACGAAGTGTATGTACACCTTTTGAAAAATCAAACCATGTGTGGACTGCACGCCTAGCTACATGACATTATCCAGGTTTGTTAGGATGAATAAAGCTTGTTAGCCTAGTCCTAGAGTTAGGGTACCACGAATATTCTCTAAGGACTCCTTTCGGTAAGTCAAGCGTACAATCGTACATCATATGACATAAAAATGGTACAAGTATGGAGATAATTAAACTATTTTTAGATATGTTCTTATCATTATTTTGTGAATCACACACAAAAAATACTCTGAAGGTACTAAATGCACAGTTTAGAGAACAGATGTATGTTTGGCTGGTAAGTACGGGTGGTATCCAATCACCAAACTTTTCCACACATTCGGAAAACCAGTATTATTGCTAAGAGAACCAGTATTATTGCTAAGAGATGCATTGATGCTTTTTTTTGTTTGTTTGTTTAATGTATGGTAGCCCTTTTTTTCACAATGAGAAGTGATTCCCTGATTGCTTGATATTACTGTTGTTTAGGGAACTCTTTTCATTTTTCCAAAAGAATTCTGAAAAAGTGTAAAAATGAATTTAGTTGTGGGCACTTACTGGGTTTTTTTCGTGATTTAGTGAAATATTATAATTAACTATTTAGTGGTTGCCCTGGGTAACTTTAAATGGATAGAATTCAATTGGGCATAGTATGAATAGCACTATAGCTGGAAAAAGAACAAATTGAGTTTCTGAATATCTAGTTTAGTTTGCATGTGAGAGAACTTTTTTAAGTTCCTTTCTGCCTGTAGAGATTGCTGCCACCAGGTTATAGAAATTTTTTTTTTTGGCTTTGAGTAGGGCCAACTTAATAGGAGAAGCTCATAATGGATCCCTTTAAGCAATGAAGAATTTTGAAAAAATTCTCTTAAACTTCTACCTAAATTGTTATAATTAGATTTGGAGGAGGGAGAAGTTCATTATTTTGCAGTAGATCAGTTAAAAAGCTAGTTAATCAATCTTATTTTTCATTATTCTTCATCTACTATTCCATTGCATTGCTGTGGAATTCAGTATTGGACAGTATCTAGAACAGTGCAAGATGGCCGAAAAAATGTTATCTTCCTTCCGATCAGTTTTTTTGCGATTGTTGTATTGTTTTATTCTAGGTAGGTTGTGTGTCATGCTGGGGCAACAACTATGCTGATGAGAATCACTGCAAGGAATTATGTGAACGTTTAATTTATAAATGTTAAAAGTAAATTTGTTTGGTTTTTCCTGAATGGAACTGTCCTCCTATTCGCAACCGAGCTGTCAATCTTAAAATTTTGTAAATTATTAGCTATTGGTTCATGTATTATATGAGCAATATGGTTTTTGTTTGCTCAAGTGGAGAATTTGAACTTATACATAGTTATTTTTCTTATATGGATAAGTGATGATATTGACTTATTGTTATATGATGTAGAGGAAATTATCCAACCCCGTTTTCCAATTACATATAGAATACAAGCTCATCTTCTTCTTGGCGTTGTCAAAATTTACTCAAAGAAAGTCGAGTACTTCCGACATGACTGTGATTTGACACTATTCAGGCTAAGAGAGTCATATGTGTCTAAGAAAATAAAGTTGCCTGAAGAATTGATGTCTGCCCCTCGCATAAATTATACCATCTCCATACCAAAAAGATTTGAACTGGATTCGTTTGATCTTGGAATCTTGGATGAAAGGTAAGTGCATCAAGAATCTTCGATGGTGAAATACTTTACATATGTTTTTGAAATGCTCACATGCTTTCTTGCTGTCTTCCCAGTGCACATGCCGAATCTCCAAGGAGGAATACATTAAAAGGTATGGATGGATCCTTAGATTCATGTTCTAAAAGTAGCTTTGAATTCCCAATCCATAGACAACTAGTGATATAATATAATTCTATGAATGTGGGAGGTCAACCATACTTGGAAGTGCAGCACATACTCGTAATACATATATATTTAGAGTTCACAACTTTGGCTTTTGTTGAGTGAAACTGTACTTCCATGTGACAGATACATCTGGGGATGAAATCCATGAGCCTTCCTTTCTGGACCAGGTTTTCTGCTGCACTGTTATTGTTTTCACTTAAAATGTTATTCTAAAACTTTTTAAATAATCTCAGTCGTTTACAGTTTCTCGTACTGATTTGTTTGCTTGCCTATGTTTACAGTTTTATTCTGGAGAAATGAACACCAATGCTGGACTTGGTTCTACGTGTTTCACACCAGTGCAAAAGTATGAACTCTAAAATTTCATCTGCATCAGTTCTTTTTTTGTTTTTTTAATTTTGAAAATTTAGCTGATAGAATTCCTTTTTTTGCAGCGTCTTTTCTCCCCAAATGATGGATATTGATCTTGAGGCTGGCAGATTTCATGGTTTAAGTGGCTTAAGAGAAATTAAAGAGAAGTTTGAAAATATTCAGTCAACCATGGAAGAACATGTTGTCCAAGAAATATGTCCTAGTGTTTCGGAGAAGAACAAGGACTTTCAGAACGATTACACAACTCCAGGAGAACACATGAATCATGAATCAGAGTTAGGATCAAAGGATCTTTTTGGTGCTGAAATGCAAGTTGAAAGAGTGGAAACTTTTGCAGAGAAAATAAAGTCGCCTGATGTGCATTTGGAGCTACAAAATTCTCATATCATCACCCCAAGACGTTATGAGACTAGGACCTCTGCCAGAAAACTTTTGAAACCTGACGTGCATTGTTCTACAGGTGAGAGATGAGAACTTCTGATTATGCTTTTATGTGCTTCCTTTTATAAAGTGCATTAAATCTGCTTCACATTTTATACATCCATTCAGTCCACATTTCCCAGTGGTTTTACATGTAACTGTGTCAGGTAGTTTTATGAGAAAAGACACCTTAATAAGGTTTTGTTTTGTGATATGAAGATTGATTTGAGAGTGACAATGTTTATTTTAGTGTGTGTTGCAGGTCCTTTTTCACCTGAAATTACGGGTGTTACAACTCCAACAAAAAGGGAGCTGCGTAAGCCCTTGAGGAAGAGAAAATGTCCATATGATGAGCATATTATATTGTCTAATAAGTATGTGATTGCAGTCTCTCTCTCGTCATGTCTGGTTCTTGATTTCTTATTGTGCTTTCTTTATGTGAAGAAGTAACATATTGCCTCATATGTAATAACTTTCTTGTGTATTGTTAAAAATAAATAAAATAGAAAAAGACACACATACAAATCAACCCCTGTATTCTAGAAGCTCAACAGTTTGTTAGGAGTTGTTTCTGACATAAAAAATTCATAGCTTTTGATATCAAAGTTTCTTACTTTTCTCCCAAGGATGTGAAAGTTTGTATGTGCCATCACTGACAGCATATCATCTTCATAATGTACAGGATAATGAGGCAGGTGATAAATGATCCCAGTAGCTTAGTATGTCATAGACGAAAAGCTCCTCTTACTGCTCTCAATGCTTCAAAAACCTCAATGATCTCTAACATAGAGAATTACTTCATGACTCCTCTTTTTTCCGGTAAGCCAACAACTAGTCCCTCTGTTATCCAGTGATGAGCTCTTATTCAAAAATTTAATTTATTATTTTTTGATAGGCATGTTTATTTTGTTATTTTTTTGGTTAAATATTTTCCTATCAGTGTAAGACTTAGGACCAAGAAGGGGTACCCCTATCAACATGACAAAAGGGGGTTACCCCTACCAACGTTACAAAAGGGGTTCATTAAGTTTAGTTTGTTTAGGGTACCTCTACCAACGTGACAAAAGGGGTTCACTAAAGTTTAGTTTGTTTTAGTTGTTTCTTATTGTAGTTGTTTACCAATTTGTGCAGGTATATCTTCGGACCTCAAGGCCCTCTTTCAAGGAAAAAATTTCAACTTCTCAAAGCCAAAGAAGTTGGATATTACGAAAATTGAGTTGCTAAATACACCCTCCAAACACAAAACCGTTGTCCATGAAGAAGCTCCTGCTGATAGTTTAGCCATATGTGTCCAAAAGGCTTCCACAGTATCTGATGTTCCAAGCACCCCCTTGAACCGTCAATTATCCTCGCAACAAAAATATTCTACCAGTACCTCAACATCTCCAAGCTCCGAGGAATCTTCACAAAGAAGCGAAAATGGAGTGAGGTCGCAAATGCCTGGTGTGGAAGCTGATGAAGCATTATCTACTATGGAGGCTGCAGAATCTGCACCTAATCTTATGGATTGGGTAGATGATTTAAACTTTTTTATTTATGTGGAACTACTTTTTATTGTCATTTGAAACTGATATAGTTTTAATACTCGTGTGTGTGTGTCTCCAGGTGAGTGATTCTGTTCAAGAAGATATTCCGTGCCAAGGTGAGATTTTCCATATATATATCCAACAATATCAATATATCTTCTTTTTTTTTCTTTTTTTTTTAATCTTTTAAGATAAGCCAAGACTGATAAACGTTCACACACATATTAATGGTGCAGATGGATGGTCAGTCAGAACCAGGTAAAATGAAAGGACTTTATATTTCTATCACTGTATGGCTAATTAGCTCCTTTTTTTTAACACAAACATGAAGCTCGTTTTACACTTGCTCATGTAACTCTGGGTGCACAGAGCATTGGCTCGATATTTGCGCAACAGTTTTCTAGAACAAAAGAACAAGGGATGGAGTGGAATAAGTTTGGGAGGCATGCTTGAAGGAAAAACAAGAACAAAATGTGCTACGGTGTTTTACGAAACACTGGTATGTGTTCATCCCTTGCAATCCTTCATTCTTTTAGTTTAGAATCATGAAGTCATAATCCGGAGGAAAAAGAATGAAAACAGGTTAGTGTCACAAGTGTGTGTAGTTTTTTTGAAAGACAATTTAGAAACAAAATTTCCTCTTTGGACTAGTTTAAGTCATGCATCTGTAATGTTTCACCCTCATATATTTTTCTTTTATTTTTTGGTAGGTACATGTTTTTTTTTCCTTGTTAAATATTAGTAAGACTCATAACACACGACACCTCAATGAGTGATACCTCTGCTAATCTATGAAGAGGTGGTTTTGTACTCTCATAACTCATGTTAAATATGTTACATCTAGCATGGTCACATAAAGCTTTTTTTTTTGCAGGTTCTCACGACAGTATAGAAACAAAATTTCCTCTTTGGACTAGTTTAAGTCATGCATCTGTAATGTTTCACCCTCATGTATTTTTCTTTTATTTTTTGGTAGGTACATGTTTTTTTTTCCTCGTTAAATTTTAGTAAGACTCGTAACACACGACCCCTCAATGAGTGATACCTCTGCTAATCTATGAAGAGGTGGTTTTGTACTTCTCATAACTCATGTTAAATATGTTACATCTGGCATGGTCACATAAAGCTTTTTTTTTTTGCAGGTTCTCAAGACAGTATAGAAACAAAATTTCCTCTTTGGATTAGTTTAAGTTATGCATCTGTAATGTTTCACCCTCATATATTTTTCTTTTATTTTTTGGTAGGTACATGTTTTTTTTTCCTCGTTAAATATTAGTAAACACACGACCCCTCAGTGAACGATACCTCTGCTAATCTGTGAAGAGGTGGTTTTGTACTCATAACTCATGTTAAATATGTTACATCTAGCATGGTCACATAAAGCTTTTTTTTTGCAGGTTCTCAAGACACAAGGATTCATAGATGTGAAGCAAGAGCTTCCATACGATGACATACAAATCATTGCAACTTCACAGACGGATTCAATGTTTGAGAAGAGATAGGGGAGGTACATATACTAGGTGTTTTGACAGTGGAGGTAGACAAATGCAGTACATACACCATTTTGTGAAAGAAGGGGTTGATTCCTTCTTTCAGTTACTGACTAACCAAAATTTTGCAGCTTGTGTGTGTAACACAGGTGGTGCTCCTGTATATAGTTTCACATCAACATAACTTAAGTAAGTCACAGATTATTGTCTACTTGTTTTATTTACCATGAAATAGAAGGCTCTTTAGTTTCGCACCTTATCTATCTTTTATGGATCAAATGCTCTTCAATCAGTTTCTTCTCATTTGCTTCTGCTATGATTTGCATGTCATTCACCTAATTTTCACCTTCACCAGATGAATTAATTATCTACTATCAAATATGAATTGCTCATAGATGCACTTAAGTCTATTAATTATCCAAAAAAATAATCCGAATCTAATCTGAATCTGTATCTGAAAAATCTGAAATATCCAATATTTGAAGATCGAGAGTGCATATCTACTCAATCCAAAAAATATATGTATCTGACATATATTATAAAAATATATATGTATTATATATTGTTTATATTTGTTATCTTGCATAATTAATCACTATCATGATATGTTATATTATTATTAAATTCTTAAATGTATTATATCTATAAGAGATAATAAACCTTCAAATCTCAATTTAAATTTTCATATCCCCTTAATATATCATTTGATTATCCTATCCGATTCGTATCCGTATGATTGAATCTTACGGTATGCAACATGGGCGAGTTAACCTTTCGTTTGGGGTGAGGAATAAACCAAGAATTGAAGAGAATACAGTAGAATAAGCCCCAAACAGTTGTTTGTTTGACAAGAATAAACCTTGATAGCTATGTCTGGATAAGCTAGGATAAGGCCTGATAATTATTCTAAGAAAATGGTAGAATTGTTTATCAGGGTTTATCTATGCCAATGGATAAAAATACTCTTCTCTGTCATTTTAAAATATTTATCTCACTTAACACTCTCTGCACACATTCCAAAAACTGTCACATCTATCATATCACACTCATATCTCTTATATTTATTCCCAAACACAAATAATTTATGCAAGGGTATAATTGTCATTTAAAAATCATAAACTCTTATCCATCTCTTATCTACCACTTATCTTTACTTTATTCAAGGTGAACCAAACAACAAAAAGATCAATTTTACGTTTCTCAATGAGAATAACAGAAAAGACAACCAAACAAAAATTTACCTATTCAACATGGATTGTTATCTATCCCAGTATAGCTATCAGGGGCGAATAACCTTATGTCGCACCCCAAACGTGCCATCTTTGAGATTTAGGCCCTGTTTGGCTACAAGAATTACAAAGGTATTAGGGGGAATAGGCATGAATAAGTGGTTTTTAGGTGTCTGGGAAGGTGGAATTAAGGTGGGATAGCTGTGGTGGTATAAAATGGAATAAGGTGAGATAGCTATACCATCCCTTACCTGGAATAAAGAATAGTGGATGGAAGGTGGAATTAAGGTGAGATAGCTATACCCACCTGTCCCCAAAACATTTCACAATACTGCCCCTACTACAGCCATTCCATTCAATCACCATCACCATTGAATCTCCCCTGTAGACTCTTTTACGCTAAAAAGAAAAGAAAGAGCAGGTCGGCTCATTGATAGATATGCAAGTTTTATGTTTTCATTGATGGTTTCTTTACAAAGTCACATATTGATTCAATTGGATTCATTGATAGATGCAATGCACCTCTTCATCTCCCATAAATATATCTCAATTAAAATCTCAAAAATCAGATTGCAATACATAGCCCATGTTATACATTATTCTTATTTGAAGTAATGCATCTATGCAACTATTGCATAGAATGTGCACATATTGATTTTTCTAAATCACAAAATATTATATTTTTATAAATGCCAATAACAAATAATTCCTGGAGGGTAAATATATCCATATAAAATATTACAACCCACCAACCACATTTTATCCACATCTTATTCTACCTCAACCAAACACTCCAACCTTTATTATTACGCTTCTCAATGAGAAAACTGAAAACACATCCAAACAGAAAATAACTTATTCCATTAAAAAAGTTATCTATTCCTGTAATATGCATAAACCCCATAATAACTTATGTCTCTATCCAAACGGCCCCTAGTGTTCAAGTTCAATATCAATTAAACTTGGGCAACCTGAATCTAAATTGAGTTGGATTTGGGCTGAGGTGTATTAACTTATAAAACTTTAGTCTCCCAGTCAAATTGATTTTTGTAAATTTGTTTTTATATTCTTAAATGTATCGTTTTAAAGTTTTATTTCATTGCTCTCTCCATTGTTCAAAGAGTTCAAATTGCCCACAATAATCTAAAACTAAATTGAAACCCAACCCACAATAATGTTTTTCTAAAACTATATTGAAACCAACTCAAATCAAACTCGATCTGAACTAGACCAAGCCATATCGGATAATGGGTTGGTCGTCCTAACTTCATATTGGGTTTAGATTGAACTCCAATTAGACTTCAACCCGCTCAAATTACAATCCTAAATTTTCCAAATTTCACCCATTTATTCTTACCCCCCCCCCCCCCCCCCCCAAAAAAAAGTTCATACATTAATTAAAAGGGAAAAATCTATATCCCTGAAATCCATATAATCATTTGATTTTTTCTAAAATTCATATAACTACATAAAAACATATATCCAAATAGCTTACATGGGGTTTTACGTGGATATATGATAGATTACAGGGGGTTGTATGGATTTTTTATAAATTTTAAACTCTATGAGTTATTTAGATTTACACATGTATTTTCATGGGATTGTATGAATTTCAGATAGTTTACCGGCAGGTGTTATTTGGATTTTTCCCTAATTAAAAAGATCATATTCACTTCTTTATTCATCAGAGCCTGTTTCATGTAACATGTTCAAAAGTACTAAATTCCAATCGAACCATCCATTTTTTGTAAGACACCAATCGATGGGAACAGGCCTGTCAGTGTATAGGGTCCAGACCAAGATCTGACTCAGATCTGATTCGATAAATAACATATAATATTCAACCTAAAGGATCTGAGATTCGATATAGACCCGACTTGGTCCTATAGATATGATCGACCCAACCCAACCCTATATTGATTTTTTTTAAAGGAAAATTGTATGTTCAGTCTCTTGTATAACTCCAATTGCAGTCCACACTAAATTTTTTTTTTTTAAAAAAAAGTCACTCTCTCTCCTATTAAAATTTATGTGCTTATATGCAGTGGCGGAGCCAGAAATTCACTTTAGGGGGGGCAAACTTCAACTACAATCTTTAAAAAAAATTTTAAGAACCTAAAATTACAAGGAATGTACAAACAACAACAACAACAACAATAATAATTACTCTTACAATAATTAAAGAATAAAAATTAAAGTCATTGAAGCTCATTTATAAATCTGGAGATTTTCTAAGATCATTAATCAATTAATTTATATATAAATTGGCTAGGTATTCAAATTTTGATGTTTTGGAGAAGTTTGAAGTGATTGTCAAGAAAAAAAAAATTTACCCTCAAAAGCACAAATTGGCAAGTTTGATGAGTTCATCAATCCCATAAATAAGCACAGGGCCATAGGCAACCAAAATAATTTGTTTAGGGCCCCCAACCTAGGGATGGGCCCCAAGAACCGTCAATGGAAAAAAAAAGGGTGAGATGTGCTACGATTTTTCATAGTAAATTAGTTTTTCTCAACACATTTTTTCTCTCAAAATCAAGCTTAAAATTTGTCTCTCCCAAAATATCTCCAATCATAATGACAAATCACCTGTATTTCAATTTCAAAATCTCTCTCTAAAGTCTAGTTCAAAGTAAATCTCTCTCTCCTTTCAATTAATTAAATTAAATGATACTCAAATCCTTTTTAGGTATTTTTTAGATTTTTTTCATTCAATTAAAATTTAACTTTTTTTTTATTGCTTTTAGACTTTAAAATTATTATAAAATATCATGTATCTAATTTGTAAATATATATGATTTAAATAAGTTAGATTTTTTATAAATATATATGGAGTTCCACTTTAAAAATTCTTCTAGGGTCCAGTTAAAAAATCAACTAATATAACTGACCTTAAATAAGCTATACTTTCACTCTAATTCTAGTATTTCCATTTTTTTCCATGAAGAAAGAGACATGGACATGTTTAGAATACTAAAAAGATCCACATGTGAAAATAAATATTAGAAACAAGTTCGAGAGAGCGCTCCACGTGAAGTGGGTTTATTACAAAAAGAACCACTTTTAACACTTCCATTACAAAAAGAACCCCCCCCCCAACAAAAAAAAGAAGCAAGCCATGAAAACATTTCCATGCTTGTGTGGGCTTATTACAAAAAGAACCACTTCACCATTTCCATTTCACTTCATACACCCTCATCCCCTCAAAAAAAAAAAATGAAAACTTTTCCACGTGTGTGCTTGCATTAATGACCAGAGCAAAATTACAAAATGATCCTAGTTGAAAAACTATCTGCATCGTCTCTAGATATATGTATATAGGTTATAAATTTGGGGTAATTTTAAATATTTACTGAGAGGTATATAATAAATTTTAAAAAAAATTGAGTGGTTCCGCCCTTGTTTATATGAAATGAAATATATACTCACACATATTAGTGATTTTTTTTCACATTGAGAAAATCTTTTTTTTTGTCATATATTATTATAGAACTCCGTATACATAGCATATATACTATATTAATATAATCTATTAAACTGCAAAATAAACTAACGAATTGAGTGTTTCCATGCTCTTTTTTAAATGACCCTCCAATAACGCAACCCAACCCATGCCAAATGCTGAGTCACTCACTAGTCCACTCCCCAATAAAAGTGAATAAATAAATAAATTAAAGAAACCCTAATTTGTGACTTGTGAGACTGAGAGAGTGAGACCCTCTGCTGCCCTTCTCATTCTCCTCCCTCACAAGTCTCACCCTCTGCAGCTCTTCCGGCCACCGCCGCCGCCGCCGCCGCCCGAGCCCCTCCCCCCTCCTTCTCAGTCTCTCTTCGGTAAAAACACATGATTTCCAGAGGCCTAGATTATGTGAATATTTGGTGAATATGTTGTTTTATGAGGAGTTGCTTCATTCCAATTTGTGATAAATTTGTTGTTTCACAATAAAGTTTGTTGTTTCTATATATCTGAATGTTTGGTGAATGCTGATGTTTTATTAAGAGCTTTTTACATGCTGTGTATATTATGTGAATGTGAATGTGAATGTTTGGTAGATTAGGTGTGTGTTTTTTTTTTTTATAATTTTTTTGGAATAAAAGGCCCCAACTGGGGCTTATATATCTTGTATATCAAACTTAATATGTACAACAATGCTGTTGAACTATACAAAATTTTAGAGCATCTCCAACCTTGATTTACTTCAAGGAGAGGCCTCCCACGGGTTCACCATCCATGTATATTTAAACTGCATGTATCTCCCAACCATAGATGGATTTAAAAGAAACTTGAATGCCAATTTGGCCAAAATTTCCAATTAGGTGTGTGTATATTATGCTTGTATACAACAGCACATTCAACGCATGAAATAACAAATCATGTATGGAAACTGTTGTACTAAACATTCAGCACATTCAGCACCTGTAACTGTTTAGGTGACCTTTTTTTTTTTTTAAAAAAAAAAGGTTGTTTAGGTGTTCATTGGACCTGGGTCCGACACGGGCCGCTAGATCCGGACCCAGAACAGTGCCTTCCTGGGTCCGGCCAACTATTGGGTTGGGTGCCTAGTTATATCCTCGTTTTATAAACCCTAAACTGGCAAAACCCCACCCCCAACATCAAAATCCAGGGTTTTTTGAGTTTTTCCATTAACGAGTGAATGCTGTCTTTCTCTTTCTAATTCCAGTCTATTTAAACCCTTTGAAACATGTGGGGGAGGTCGAACCGTCTGTTGACATTGAATTAGACATCGCTTTTTTTTCATTACTTCAGTAGACCCTGTATCGAAACCTTAATCTGTTCTCCCTTTGTTTGCTTTCTTCCACCTTGTAATGGTGATTCTCATGAGTTTGTTTTTTATTATTACACTGATAGTTAGGAAGGATGGTTGAGCTTCTATTTGAGGATATCTTCAGCTTGACCAGGATGGATCCGGATGGTAAAAGATTCGATAAAGGTATGCATGTGCCTTTGATTTCTTGACCTCTGACCAGGACATTCGTGGCTTTCACCATGTTAATGAATTTCACTAGTAACATCAGCCATATAAATTCCATTGGTTGGAAGTTTTCCTGGTTATTCATCTGTCATATTTTTCCTTCACTGTGACAAAAGTTGAGCAAAATTTTGTCGAGTGATAATTCATTAAATTTTAATAAAGAAAAATGGTTTTAACTCATTTATCTCTTTTCTTTTTGTTTGGTAATTCAACCTAAAGCTAAGGTTATTATTTTCTTGCTTAGTTTCTCGGATTGAAGCGAAGAGCGAACAATTTGAAATGTACATGCAGCTGGATGTCAACACAGAGATCTATCCTCTTCATGTTGGGGACAAGTTCACCATGGTATTGGCCCCAACTCTTAATCTGGATGGAACTCCTGATACTGGATACTTCACTCAGGTATCTTCCTTGGCATCTTTTTTTACCGTGTGCAAAGAAAAATGTGCTTTCAGGATCTGTCAGCCTTGGATAGATGGGGATTATACATGTTGTGATGGCAGCAGGATAATCTGATATGCTCTGGGTAGGCTGTGAAGAAAAACTGTGCCTGAAAGTAAATCTTCTTCTTTAGTCACGTAATCTTAGTAAGAATGTTAGGAACTGGTTCCGCATGATAAGTTTCTTCCATGGTAACCTTTCTTTCATATGATTGGTTAACTTATTAGAAGCGACTATCTTTTTGGTGTCGGTGGAATAAACTTAAGATGAGATAAGAGTCAGCAAAGGACCACAACTATAAATGAATTAGATTCTGTCATTTTCCTCTCTCTTCATTGTTAGCTCATCTGTTTATTTTTCTTATTCTGGTTGTTGAAGAATTCTATACATGTGCACATTTGGTATTTTAATCATTAATATCTAAGTGGGCATTGCATTATCTAGACCGTTTCATGTAGTTTAATTCCTTCTATAGTATTCTTTTTTATGTTACATAAATTTTTTATTTTTCAAATTTTTACCTTTTTTCATTTTTTTCTTGTTAGTGCCTTTTTTACCATCCCCATAGAAAGTGTGTTCTTTTAGGATGAAAGTTTAATATGTCCTAGAATAGAATATGCTCAATGTGGATTATCGCGCCTGACAAGGTTTGAAAATACAGTATTCAGGCCATTGTATTCATGCTTCATACATTGTTACACCTTCTGTATCAGTGATATGCATGTGAAAAAATGGCCAGTATGTGCTGTAACCCAGTGTGAATTATGTGTTGCTGCCACTATATTTCTCAGTTCTCACCTATCTTAATAGAGGAGGGAACCGTTTGTACTCTTTCCTGTTTTCCCTTTAATTCAAGTGATGTTGCATTGCCTGAAACATATCATGCACCATCTTTTGTAAAATTTTCGATACATCCCTTTCTCTATGTAATCGTATTCTGTGTGTTTATTTAAACCATGTCTGAAGTGCAATTGCTAAGACGCATTATTAAAATAAGTTAAATTTTCTGAAAGAGAAGCTAATTAATAATGATAATTGGCCTGTGGAGGAGCAAAGCAGATACTATTTGGAGAACAATATGAGTCTTTTTTTAATTGGTACAATTTGAGAATTAAG
This sequence comes from Acorus calamus, assembly GCA_030737845.1. NCBI lineage: Eukaryota > Viridiplantae > Streptophyta > Magnoliopsida > Acorales > Acoraceae > Acorus > Acorus calamus. The sequence goes on from CM060861.1 coordinate 27,018,266, forward strand.
ACTGTTGGATCCCAGATCAGTAGATCCATCACCTCCTGATTCCATTGCATTTGTTTTACATTGCATTTGTTTCTTTACTTCTGCTGGTATTGTACCCTAAATAAACTAATAAAATTGGTGGTTGAATATTATTTGCTCTCATAAATAAGTAAATCATTTTGAGAACAAATGCTTATATCAATTGATGCAATTTAAAGTTTCGGTAACTAATATTATTTTCATATGACTGAAAAACAATTTTGATGGTACATTCATGTAGATTATCTCCTTTAAGAACAATGTTTAGTAATATTTCTACATTATCGCCTAGACATTTTTTTTTCAAGGATCATCTGGATATGCTATTATAGAATGGTGTTTAATTAAATTGCAGTTTATACAATGTTTTTAGTTAATCACATGCATTGATAACCACGGAGGTTGTTTGAATAGTAAATATTTAAATTTGTTTTTTATTTCAGGGAGGGAGGAAAACCCTTGCAGACAAATTCGAGTATGTTATGCATGGAAAGCTGTATAAAATCGCTGAGGAAAGTAACACTGGACTAGTGTGAGTGCTTTGACGTCTTATAAGGGATCAATTTCACTTGTGCATGCAACAGCTTCCATGTTTCTAATATATAAATAAACAAAAGTTTTTGTGTTATTTGATTCTAAAATTTAAATATCCTTGTAAGAAATCTCGTAGTGAATAATACACATGAAGGTTTGCACAGGAATTTGGTGAAGCTATAGCAAATTCTATACCTTTTTTTGCTTATGTTATTTGCTCAGCATGGTGCCATTTTTGTAATTGCTTAACATATTTTTTTGTTTTGCTTTGTTATCCATGGTGTTTCTTTGTTTTCTTTTACTGCTCCGTTCTTGTCTTTGTATATGCTTCATTTCGCTCTTTCTTAATAGATTGGCGCATGCCTTCCATTTTTCATCAAAAAAAATATATGGGCAAACAGGCTGGATGCAACAAGTTTCAGGCTTCCCAGATAATCTGTAGCACAATTAGTTTTGGAATACGCAGTTGCAATCTAACAATGAAACCATTAGCCATATTTTCTTCTGATCTGTGTCCTGTAGTTGAAATCACAGATACTCGAGACCTCATTTGGCTTCTTAAATGATCATCATAGTATACCGTTGTGATATATACACATGAGTACAAGTATCATTTCATAATTAAAAACAAAAACTAAAGGAGAATGGTTGTTTCTTGCCATTCATAGTTGGTTTTTATCTGTAAATCAAGCATCAATGGAGCGACTTTGCCCAATTGCTCAATGTTAGCTCAAGCTCTATCTTCTTTTAAGTTATATCGCATGTGATGAGACTTTCTTGTCAAATTAATTGATGAATTTTCCAATGTTATTGTGTTAATGATTTAGATGATGCATATGTTTTTTGTTTGCATGGAGTTTGACTTGCATTGCTCTTATGTCTTGTTCAGGGAAGTATACGTTTCATTCGGTGGCCTTCTCATGATGCTCAGGGGAGATCCATCTAACGCAGCTAACTTTGAATTGGACCAAAAGTTGTTTTTGTTGATGAGGAAGGTCTGAGGCATGGTATCAGTTGTTAATATTACCAACTTGTGGGAACCAAATGTTTTATCAACCAAAAAACAAGAGGAAAAGCACATATTTTGTAATGTCAAACATTAGAAATGAATGGGATTATGGTATTGAAATTCCCTCAGTCTGTCTAGGTATTACAGTATCTCATTTTCTTTTGCTTGGTGTGATGATGATTTTTTTTTTGGTGAGTGATGATTATTAATACTTGATGCATTAGAATGTTATATCGGGTTAAATTTTGGGATCTGTTGGATTTTTAAATTTTTTATGAACCGTGGATGAGAGAAATCCATTTATATCACCCGTTTATAAGCTCTCTTTATATCCCAAGAGGTTAAATCAATTGAATTATACATATAGTCCTTTTTCCAGTTCTCATCTATAGTTCAAAACTTGAAATATGGATTCATTTCCATCTCTCTTCTACACACACCGCACCGTCGCCATTCCCCCTTTCTCCGTGCTCTCTCCCTCCTAGCTTTCTTCCACTGCCATCCTCCTCGGTCTATATCTTTTATATCTTTCATTCTCTCCTATCCTCCTCTCTCTCTCTCTATCTCTCTCTCTCTCTCTCTCCCACTGTCACCCTCCCCTGTTTTTCATTCATTCCCTTCCTCGTCGCTCTCTCCTACTATCATCCCCCCCCCCTGTTTATATCTTTCATTCTCTCTCCTTCTCTCCTTTTCTCATCATTCACCCTATTCCCCCAATTTTATTTTATTTTTTTTGATGTGGGGAGAATGACAGGCGGAATATATGACTGCTCCCAAAGAAAAATATTAAATACACTTTGTTAGTCTAGCATGTAGCACACATTTTGATTTTTTTTTACCCCCCCCCCCCCCCCCCAACCCAATAAAAATAAACATTAAAAGTCCATACATTGATTTAAAAGATCATACTCATTCATTCCTACATCAGAACCTGTTTCATGTAGCAGGTTCAAGTACTAACTTCCAAGGGAACCACCTATTTTGTTTGTCCCCTCAATTATGATCCTGATCCATCATTCATAAGACACCAATGGATGTTAAATAGCTTCCCCAGTCACACAAAAATTTCTGTTGTACAATGGTTGAAGGATGGATCTTTTTCATGACCCTTGATTTATAAACCATAGTATCAAAAGGCACATGGGGCTCTAACATTAGACGTCCACAGAAATCTTCGCATCCAGCTGAGAGAACTCCTCAAAGTATGCCTTGAAATGTTCATAAGAATGCCTCACATCATCTACAGCACACATCTCTCTGATGCTGTGCATAGAGAGCTGGGGAGCTCCAACATCAACAGTGCGGATCCCAACCCCGCTCGCAATAATGGGTCCGATTGTTGAACCACATGGCATGTCATTCCGAACTACAAAATCCTGTGGTGAAAGAAGGTTTATGTATTAACAGAGAAATTTAAGTTTTTTTCTCACAGTTCATAGAACCATAAAATACATAAATGTGAATAAATATGATGCAGCTGATCATGCAAAATGTGTGAGTAATCCATGGCATTGCAAAATCCAGAAAGCAGCCTTCAAAATGTTCAGAAATTGTTGTAATATTGTGATTTCTTCTCAAAAGAAGGCTTTCTAGAGTGCCCTTCTAGAGCATCTGATCTCTCAAATCCTCTGTTTACACTTCTGCAGTTTTTTTTTGTGTATCATACACTTCTGCAGTTAATGGGTTTTCATGTTCTCTCAGGTCATTGATAACTAGGTTTTTTCTGATTTTCTCTCATGTCACTTCTAAGTTTTCATATTTTGTTTTTTGGAAGAAATTAAAAAATGATCGGAGTGCTTGGATAGAAAAAAAAATGAAATCCAACTTAAACAGACCTGAATAGGCAAATTGTGGTTCTCTGCAATCTCCCGGAATATAAGTGAAGTAACGGCATTGGTGGCATAACGTTGATTGGCATTGTGCTTTATGACAAGTCCTCCATGCAATTTAGGCTGGTGATTTTCCTCATGCTTGTCCTGGAAAAAGAAAGGGCAAGAACAACTCACGAGTCACAACTATCATGGATCATAAAGGAACTCACAGGCAAGACAATAAACTTCCAAATGGGCCACAAGAAACCTTTTTCTTTTCTTTTTTTTTTTTGGGGGGGGGGAGGGGGGGGGGGGTGGAAATAAAAAAAGGTGGTGTCCAATTCTATTAGAATGAGATTACAATGATAACAGAAATTGACCACAAGAAGGAATTAAGAGATGGTTTACCTATCAAAGGAAGGACTCAACTGACCAATGATTCAACAGACATTTATAAACCAACTCTTAGAAGGCGGTGATACGCTTTCTTTTTTAAAAAAATAAAAATAAAAGGTTAAAGGATTCCCCACCAAACTTTTATGGTACTCAGGCAGTTCCAACTAGATCATTCTCCAGACATAATAACATTCAGTCTGTGTCTTTCGTAGTTAAGGGAGATAAAGAGAATACTACCATGTAATTAGGATGCAGGGCATGTGCCATGTCAGCAGAAACAAGGAAACTCCTCTGTATTGCTTTCTCAAGAAGCTGAAATAAAACAAGGAAATAAGGTATAAAGAGTGTACAGTCAGGTATGGTATATATTAAAACATTTCATACTTATTACAAGTATTCTACATGGTGCTAAATTCATGTTGGACTTCTTTTAGGTTTTAATATCCAAAAAAATTACAAGAGTCAAGGATGCAACCCACAGCATGCTAGTGATGCATGTAGGCATTGGAGAGGCTGAAGACAAACTACAATAGTTAAGAGAGGAATTAGATCGTCTATTATAAAAAAGTATGAACCTTAGAATCTGAAGTGCTAAAGGCCTTTAAAATTCTTGATAGAGCATCCAACATGGCTGGAGAGCCAGCGCCTTGTGCTGAATTAGAACCCACTTCCTCGTGATCAAATAAAGCAACCATCCTTACACCAGGCTCATCATCAAGAGAACTCCCCGAAGATGTCGAATCAATCAATGCCTGAAAAAAGCAGGACATAAAGTGGGTTTGACTGCTAATTCAAATATGCCATTAAAACTACTTTACATAGTATTTGAGCAGAAAAGTCTGCATTGAGAAACAAACAGGATACTCAGATTTTATAAGGGGGACACAACCGGTCAAAGAAAAGAGAACAAGAAGAAGAAAGTAAATGTTGCAGGCAGCTGGCCATAATATATTGCAAATGATTCAGACATCGTCATACCCATAGATCATGACATATTCTAATCATAAATTTAAATGACCTGTGGCTAGAAAGTGCATCGAAAACATCAAAAGAAACCATGTAGAATTTCAGTGAGTATTTTACACTGACCTTCAATGAGCAAAACGACATACAAAGATTGTCAAGCCTTCCGGAAAATATAAATTCCTTCAGAACACCACCAATGTTACTTGGTTGAGTATCACAGAGTTGTAACTCAAAATCACATATCTCATCTGGTTGACAGGAAGCCTGATCAGCAAGCAGCTGGAGAAAATTGAAAATCAGCATCACAATGATTGAGTAATTACATCTTCTAAAGGCCATACATGAGTCCTTGTTAAAGAAAATCATATGATATTTAACATCTTATGAATCTTTAACTGTGAATAATTTTCCATGATAGAATAGATGATATATATAAAAACAGGCCTATAATCACAAACCTGTAACAGAATTGGATGGTGCTTCTTATTATCTGCAATACTATTTGCATTTGTTTTCTTTGCATCATTATCAATTTCCAATTCAAGAGAACCATTTACCGATGCCAACTTCTGAAGCTCAGCCTGCAAAGGAAGAAAAAAAAGAGATAATCTCTAATATGAACAGGCCTCAATCAAAATGAGCAATTGTGTAACCAGACAAATGACCTATTGATAAAAGAAAAATCAGTTATACCATTTCATCTTATTAGAAGCCAGAATTAGGGCTGCCCAAGAAAATTTTCTAATCACCTTAATTGATGTTGCCAATACTGGGAGTAGATGATTGTGTGTATTAACCTTGAAGCCTTCTGAAACTCCCCTGCAAAAATGAAAAAATAATCAAAACCCACGTAGCAGGATAAAGCTTCGAGAAAATGAGGTATATATGCTTCTCTTCATTAGACAAACAAGAAACCATTTTTGTTATTCAGTGAAAAACAGGATTATTTCAATGAAGTCAAATATTTTAATAACTATAAATTGTTTAATTGGAAGAATCAAATATCAACCGTGAGTTCGAACTAGCTGCACACTAATGTGTGTGTGATACATAGGCATCCATATCAATTATCAAATGCAACAACCAACACATTTATCTCAGTGTATTTTTAATACGTATAACTAAAGCACTATGATGTTTAAGATGGATAAATATGTTTGAAAACCTCATGTCACATGAGCAAAAGATACGCACACTGCACAGTCAGCCAATGATGTTCTTAGAAATGAAACCTAGATAAGTAAGACATAATACTTTGCCAAATATGCATATATAAATAAGTGTGCATGGATAGAAAATATGAACATGATGAGTGGAGAAAGGTAAAATGCTAAAATAATAATTTAGAGATTTCAGTGTCCAAGTATGTTGGCACATGTGCAACAGAAGATTATCTAATTAGAAAAAAAAAAGTGACTGAAATGGGTACCTAAATAAATTCGATATGTCCATTGAGCACGCACCTATCTAAATAAATTTGATATGTCCATTGAGCACGCACCTATCTTACAATCTAGGCCTAGGGCCAAAAAACATGAGAACTAAAAGCAAGGCAAATAATCAACTACTTAAACTAGAAGCATAAGCTCAATTTTTTACTTATGCAAACAATTTTTTGACTTGACTAACTATTTTGTTACGAATTATTTACAAAAGTTCCACATGAAGCAACATTTAAACAAAAAAAAAAGTTCACGTTTACAACATTTAAACAAAAAAAAGTTCATGTTTACCCTATGTCTAATGTTTATAACTGATAAAGATACAACTACGAAAATTACTGCCACTGAAGTCCCACAACATATGGGCATAAAGTAGCACAAAAAAAATCTTTCAGAGATATCACACCTCAACACTCCTTAAATCATTAGAATCTAGTACAAGGACACATCCAAACAATCAACAACTGACCTGTCCAAGTGAATTGCCAAGGTGGGTATCCGCATAATGGGTTCATTAACTCTGACAAGCTTTTGGGAGTAAGAAACAGAACCATCTTTTGTCTCTTTTATCATTACCCTCCCAGCCACGGTCAAGTCTCGATCAAACCATGTGTGCCACAATCCGCCACCATATGTTTGGACACCTACTTCAAGATACCCTCCTTTGACCACCTGATGAAAAATGTGGAGAGTAGTCAAACACACCAAAGATTCTATCACATACTGATCAACTTTTGGTATTAGTAGATCCCTCCAAATATCATATATTATGTTCTCATGAAAAAAAATTCATCTCTTCCAATAAAAAAATATGAATCACGAGAAAGTTAAATGCCCAAAACCCACCAAATTGATTCACTTGATTCCATTATAACACCACAGTTGTTCTACCAAAAACATTGAGATCAATCCATAGTCCGAATAACCCAACTAACATGCTATCACATCAATACACAAATAGTAACAACACTAACCAAACTATTATTTGCAGAGGGTAAGCCAGTAGACTGAACACCAACAACCAACACAAAATCTCGAACTTAAAATTGATTTTTCCCCAAACAACTATATTATTAGCTGAACTCCTTGTCAATTACTCAACGGTACAAATGCTCCACATGCTGGATTAGTTTATAGAACTGACTGTTAAAGGAAAGGTATGAAATGATTCACCCAAACACAAGAGTCCAATAAATGATCCACTTCAAGATGCAAACTGCAAAAACAAGTCAATCTTAAACATCATACATATAACCAATCAAACCTTTATTGAAGAAAGGTTGGAGCATTCATACTAATAATGACACCCCTTGAACAAAATGGAGACATGAGAATATGATATCTACAATGTAGAAAAAAGAAAGAAGAAAAGACAACCCCACAATCATAGGAACCCCCACTCCTACTCTCCAATTGATCCCCATAATAGTAGACGCAGACTCTTCACCAAGAAACAGAATTACCCGAGTCCGAAGTGATGCCATGATCCCGGTCACATGTTTTCATCTTACATTCGTTTCATTTGAAAAAATGAACCTACTTTGAGCGAGCAAAATGCCTCAAACAACCACATGATATACCCATTTAAACATGATATATTGCTTCAATATTTACCCACAAAAACTGATCTCATAAGCACAACAGCAACCTATCTAATGAAAGAAGTACATTCAACAACAAAAAATTCAAAAATTCAGAAAAAAAACGAGATAACAAAATAACCCACCTTGGAAATAGGTTTAAGTTTCAAGCAGGGACTATCCGTGTGAGCCCCGATTACATGGCATCCATTCCCGGCAACATATCTACAACAAACCCCTCAAAAAAAACCAAAATTTAACACAAAAATCCCTCCTTTCATTCTAAAAACTATCAAATCCAACAAAACAAGGGGAAGAAAAACCCATAAAGACCCGATGGAGACCTCTTTCCGATGGCGAAAGCGATGATGGTCGAGTGGTTCCTCGTGAAGAAGTATTTCTTCCCGGTCTCTAGGTTCCAGTCCTCTCTCTCCGAGAGATGCTCGAAGCCTGCCTCTTTCAATCGCTTCTTCGCCTCCGCTGATCATTGAAACAACAACCATGTCAGACTGAGAACGAGAAAGAAAGAGAGATTTGGAAACCCTAGAGAGAGAGAGAGAGACGTGTGTGAAACATTACCGACGGCGTGAAAGGCAGTGGGGGAGGCGTTGAGGAAGTCGATCAGATCGCTTGCTACAGTGTCCACTTCCGCCATTAGAGCTTGCCTTCTCTCCCTCTCTCCGTCAAGCGAAAAGTCCGTCTGTTGTTTTTATACAAGATGAAAGAGACAAATCCAAATAGCCCCCTGTAAACTGCCTGAATTCCATATAGCCCCCTAAAAATCCAAAGGGTTTTTTGCATATATACTCCTGTTAGAATCCATTTTTGTAGAATTACCCCTGTTGTATTCCCGATTGCATAAATACCCTTACTGCATTCAGAAGTAGTGCATCCGTGCCCCTCCATCAGTGTCCGTCAGCAACCCAACATGAACTAAGGTTACATATTTAACTAGACCTTCAATGTTTACTTTGTTACCCCTAATCATCTCCAACCTGACTCGAGTAACCTTTGCAACCCTAAATGAAAATTTTGAAATCCTAAGTCATTTGTGTTCTAAAAATCCTAATATCCCCTCCACTTGTTCATCCAAACCCTAAACCCTTGAAATCAAATCCCTAACTCATTTAATCCAGCCCAAATCATCCAAAAATCAAAAGAAAAACATAACCATGATCAATCCATCATCTGCAAATTGAAGAATTTATCGATGAGGAGGAGTGATTGAAGACGAGCTGTGCGTTCTGTGGAAGGGGCAAATATTGAGAAGAAAGAACAAATAAATGAAAGGGGAAGGTTTGACCGAAACAAACGTATGAAAGGGAAAGGTTTGAACGATACAAAATGAAGAAACAAAGGGGGAACACAAAGAGGAAGAGAGACGATCCCCTCTGCTGTGAAAAGTTGTAAAAATGTGAAGAAAAAAACAAAATGGTTCAAGGAAGAAGAAGAAGAAGAAGAGGAGGAAGAAGAAGAAGTCGACCTTAAAAAAACAGCCTGGGGGGTAGTGTTGTCATTTCGAATCACTTAACGGCGTCTGACGGGTTTTTTTTAACCTGACCTCACGCCCACTAACCACAAGGGCATGGATGCACTACTTCTAAATACAGTAGGGGTATTTATGCAATCAGGAATGCAACAAGGGTAATTCTACAAAAACAGATCTTAACAGGGGTATATATGCAAAAAACCCAAATCCAAATAACCTCTTCAATTAAATTTTCGTTGACAGATTACCCTTATAATGTATATACCAAAAAATCATTATAATGTGTTAAAATTCTAATCCAATCCGGAGAAGTAAAATGGTCATTCACATAAAGATTTTTTATATTTTTAACATATTATAAAGAGGTTTTGGTATACTGTGACTTAATATGCGGGTTTGACATGTGAAACATCTGTAAACATATTTGTAACTATAAAACATTTGAGATATTTTATCCAACATATCATATGCGCGATGAAATTTAAACTAAACACTTTAGGCCACTGCGATTGCAAACCTGATTCTGCAGGAATCTGCGATTGCAAACCTGATTCTGCAGGAAGCTCACTTTCTCAGCTTTTTGAAATCGCAGCTTTTAGGCACTATTTGCCTGCAATCGCTGGGTTTAAAACTGCGATTACAAAACTGTTTGGTTGCGCGATTGCAAACGCAGCTTCCTGTAATCGCAATCGCAACGCAATCACGCAACCAAACGCACGGCTTTCAAACATGGTGCGAAATTCTTTGAAAACACAATGTTAGTCTCAGATGGATTAGGCAAGAAAAATTGATGTTAAAAAACTAATACAATTTAGCAAAGTCCTATTACACACACAAAATGGAAAGCTTGATGAAGAAAAGCTACTGTTGAAGCTTGAAGAAAACAAATAAAGTGAAAAATCTTGATGAAATGATCCATTTCAACCTATTCAATCCATTTTTGATAAATCTAGTTTTTTCAAAACTAATTCAAAATAAATTAAAAAAAATTATTCATTGCATTCGTGAAAACAAAACCGAAATTTAAATCCTTTAGGATTTCTCAAAAAAAAAACCGAAAAACAAAGTCATTTTAAAAACTCATTTCATCAAAAATACCAAAAAAACAGAATTTTTATTTGCGTTCAACAAAAAACGATGGCGACAAGGAATAATCAACATTTTTTTTTGAAACACTATTGTTAATTTCATGATTATTCGATTTCAATCATCAAACAATTTTTGTGATGGATACAATGTTTTTTTCTGATAATGCAGAAATGAAACATAAATCACATTATAAAACTAGAATTCATAATAAAAGTCAGTTATATTTATAAATTGTAACTTAATTTCAACAATAATTGCTATAAATGTAACTGTAAAGCAATTATTAAACGTCAATTACAATAAATTGTAAATGTAATTGACTTTTGTTATATAAAACAATCATTAAAAACTAGTTACATTTCATTAATGTAATAATGCATACATATTCTCATTAAATTAACATGTCATTGACTTTTGAAAAATAATGCATATAAGTCCAAAATAATAGTTTGAATTGTAAATATCTTTCGGATGTTACACAACTCATGCTAATGTAAAATTATATAAGATCAAACGTCACATTCAAGAAATTTTTTTAATAAAAACTAGATCAAAGGCTATCAGATTCAACATTTAGCACCAAATTCAAAAAATAAAAAAAATGGTAACAAATACAAAACAAGGGATGAGAACCTAAATACAAAATTCCGTTTTAGGTAAAGAAGAAAATTAAGACACAAACGCCAATGGCAGATGCTATAGACAGACCACATATATTTTTTTTCACCGTGTAAAACAAAAGAGAGATAAATATTAATTACAAAAAATAATGGGATTTGATCATTTATATCCCGTTAATCACATATTACTTGTGATTCAAGAAAACAATCCATCAAAACAATTTACCGTCTATTCAAAAACTTAAATCCATTTAAATCTTCAAAATAAATAGAAAAAGTAAAACATGTATTAAAACTTATGCTTTATATAAGACCTGAGAATCATTATTGTCGAATGATAATATGCGGCGTGCGGCGGCGTGCGGACGCGACGTCGTTCGTCCGATCGCGGGTTCATCGCATCCAACGGTCGATGTGAATCGCACCCAACCGTCCGATGCGATGGACCCGTGATCGACGGCCCGTGATCAACGCCGCACGAGTCCGCACGCCGCATAATATCATTCCTCAATCATTATTAGTTATATATAATATAGACAGTGCGGCGGGTATAAAATTCAGTGAATAAATGCGGGAACAAGTGTGGGAATATATAAGTGCAGGAATATATAGAGTGCGGGAATAAAATTCAGTGAATCCAGTCCTCATTATAATACGTGGGGCACCACAATCTGGATTGTGATTTTTTTTATAAAAAAAGTGATTTTCATAAAACTCACTCTCAGTATATGTTTTAAATATTTTTAAAATGATGTTACACACAATCAGCAGTACAGACCCACATGCAATCTCATGCACCTCGTTTTTTTTCCAGTCCCTGTCAATCACCATTGTAAAATTAAATCATTGTAAAATTAAGGTGCTGTTGGCAGTGACGGGAAAGCGAAATTTAAGTGCTGATTGTTAAGTGCAGAAAGAGGAAGGATGGTAATCTTTAAGAGTTTAGGAGAAAAAAAAATGTTTAGTTCAATGAAAAATATTAAGCAGTATTTTAAATAAGTGTGTTTGGTTAACCAGTTGACTTATGTGATTATTGGAAGGGTATTTTGGTCCATTTTATAAGTGCTGAATGTGATTTTGATGTTTGGTTGAAATGGAAAAAACATGTTTTTTTAGAAATATTACAGATTATTCTTTTTTAACATATTAAAAATACTAGTCCCACAATTTCCTTTGAAGAGTCAAAACAATATAGTGTCTGGATACCCACATGTTTATATATTTTCACCTATTCCATAGAATTGCAAAGACTCCTCAATTGGACTGTAAACACATCGTAATGTCTTGATTAAAATTCAAATACAGAACAATAAAAAATTGGGATGGACCCCTTTTGTAAGAGTTTGACAATTACATAAATTGTGTCAAAATGCGCACATAGAAATGTTTTATTTTAACATATAAAGTCCACATAAACAAAGATAGTCAATCTAATTTCATTGATCTGTCATAATAAATAGTACTTTTCGGATTTCAACACTCTCACATTTCCAGTCTTCATACAGAATGCCAGCTCTAATGGAGAGGCGTAGACCAAGCATTTGTCTGATGTTTGTTTCTGCTTAGAGGCCTAAAGTTGACAATCAGCAAGTATATCTTCAGCTTCATGTATCAACTCCCTGAGTCTATCCACAAGAGCACGAACTATATGGTCTTTACGCTTCGATTTCTTTGCATCTTTGAGGAAGCTTTGCAATAAGTAAAGTTGTGACTTCATATTCTCGAACTCATCTCGAAATTCAATCACTTTGCGACCTTCAGAAGTGAGTGCATTTATCAGGTCGTCCAAGAAGACGCCAACTACTGCGTCCACCATTCTTTCCTGTACTCCAAAATTATACACATCCAAATAGAACAAGTAAGAAGAAATATGAATCACTTAAAAACTACAACAAGTCTAATTTGCGCTCTTTTGATGAATACAAGTAAATGCAGATATACATCTAACAATAGGATTTTAAGTGAGGACAGTGTAAACATTTCTCTGTTTGTATGATTTTTATTTGTTCCATGTGCATGAAAATGAAGAATGTAAGCTACCAGGTAAATCAGACATTCAACAATATTTAAGAATCACAAATTCTTAAGAGGCACACAGTGAGACATGAAGATCATTCAACTTCCAGTTAATTCATATATGAACTGAAATGCATGATCATTTGCCAGAATGAAACTTAAGGTCAAAATTTCTATGGTTGTGCTAGCGCCTGGCCATGAAGTTAATTTATACTGGGAATCTCTCCATGTTTAAAAATATTGAACCATATAATTTCTTAAATCAAATTTCACAACAACATGCCTATATAGGTATGTTGTGCATCAAAATATTATGCACAAATAAGCATACATAAGCTCTGAGAGCTGACAAGCCAATTGATTACTAATTATGTCAGATTAGAAATCTCCAGCAAGTATATTATCTTTCATGGCTAAACCACCTGGTCATCTAGGCATTGTTTGATCAGAGCCCATTTCATTAACATTATAAAGACTGTGGAGAGATATATAAGAAAAGAAATCTACACACAAAACTACAGAAGATAATTTATAGTTACCAGGCAGAGTATCAAAGCAGTATATTATGAATTTGTCAACTATGGTTTTAAGAGCTCATATGCAAGTCTTTGTTTGAGGAAATGTAGTTACTATTTGGTAGATATATTTCTTGCAAATGTTATAGGTTTCCTAGTTTAAATGGAATTTTAGTAATGTTTCTTTTTGCAAACAAGCTTCTGAACCAGGAAGTGAGATCTCTTTAATGCTGTGATTGCTCTAAAAGAACACATGCCTTAAAATAAAAATGTGATTATGGAACACACAAGGTTCACAAACATCTCAAGTGGTGAAGAGGAACATGAAAGATCTTTTAGCTTCAAATTGAAACAGAGAAAGCCTAAATCCAAGATCATAAGGACAGCTGAAACCATAGTAAGTTTTTGAGTAGTTCTTTTTCTTTCCTTTTTTTAGTTTTACTATGAAATTATCCAAATTTAAGTGGATTGGACCACCAATTTTCATAGAACTAATTCCATAAGGGAAAAATGTTACGAACAATACTTTTTCCAACCCCAATTACAGTCCCCACATGCTTTGAATTTTTAAAAATAATATACCTCATCTAATGAGTGAGGTATGCACTTTTATAAGTAGTTGTGAATGTTGTCAAAAGGGGTCACCATAGTGGGATTACATCACTTGCTAAGCACCCACGTTATCCATTCCAAGTTACAGGACCCAAACCCCAAATCCTGAATTTTCTGAATCAGTGAGTGAATCCCTCAATTCCACTGACATAGAAGCATCATATGTTACTATTGGGTTCTGTTTATGTGCATCTTTCATGTTCATGGCATGCAAAAAAACACTACAGAGAGAGATTTGTAAGGAAAAATCCACACAAAGAACTACAGAGAGAGATTTGCAAGGAAAAATAACTATATAGAAGGAGAGGTGATGGTTACCAAGTAGAGTATGAAAGTAGTGCAACAGAGAGAGTCCTAAGGGAAGACCAGAGATGTAGAGAGAGCAGAGCAGATAAGTCTTTGTTTATTTCTTTTTATGTTTTTACATCATCTTCTTCTTCTTCTTCTCAGAGGATCGGAGGCAGAAAAAGAAAAAAAACAGGGCAACCCGTTCGATCTTACCCGGAGATGTGAAGATGAGGGGCCGGCGAAGAAGTGAGACGGTGACGGAGGTCGTTCGGGGAGATCGGCGCAGTGGCTAGGGTTTCTTATCTGGGGACGAACATGTTTTGAGAGAGAGAGAGAGAGAAAGAGAGAGAGAGAGAGAGAAAAAAAAATGTTTATATATGGTTGGTAAATACATCGATTAAACGAGGGCAGTATCGACTTTTTGCAAGGGTAATACTGCGGAAAGCGTAAAAAAGTGATCTCCCGATCACTTAAAAAATGACGTCCTTTTTTGCTTTTTAAGGTTTTTTTAATGCTGAATTTAGGAGTCAACCAAACACCATATAACATCATAACTGCTTATGTTTAAGTAATAAGTCTAATAAGTGCTGAATGGAGGATGAACCAAACACCCCCTAAATAATTTGTAGAATAGATCACTCAAGCTGCATTCCAACATTTTTCCTAGATATCATGCTGTGAAGTTACACAATATTAATGGACATAACAAGACAATTTTGCAGGACTTGCTCATCCTGCACCTGGACTTGAGTGGTTGATCAAATAAACCTTATTTGCTGGAAGAAACAACATATGAGCCTCATTTTAATCTGTTCAATCCAAACACACAGTAATATAACAACTACACTTAAAACAGGTACCAAAAAAACTTGTCAATACACAAGTAGTACATCCACTAGTTAACACAGAAGATGTTGATGGACAATCATATGACCAGATCACTATATAGATTAATGCAACACCAATGATGAATTTTATGTGAAGAAAACCAGAACAAAGAGGATGATAAATAAGACTATCAAGAAGAGTATCAACATCAGTTGTCCCTTCACGCCGGCCTTCTTCATAACCATTGCAACCTTTTTCTGGGGGAAAAAAAAGAACAAACACAAAAATTACATCTCAGAGAAATTAAGCTCACAAGACTACATGAGGCTTCAACACCAGAAAATATGTTCATGCTTCATGTGAGAGAGATGTGAAGTTGACATTCTCAGATTAAATGAAACTAAGGTAGCATGTGGAATCTCTTTTGAAAAGCGGAGTTTCACTTATAGTGCTACTCAAATTCGATTCCCAGGAAAGGAAGCATACATTTATTAGATTCTTGAACAGCTATTTTATATATATATTATTCTTTATAACTAAAAGCTGCGTTTAGCTTCTTAAAACAAGCTGCAACAGTTTGGGATGTTTTGAAACCCATTTAGGTTAATTTGATTCATGCAAAAGCAGAATCAACCAAGACGTGTTCCCAAAAGCTACCTAAATGTCATAGGATTGCATGCTTTAGATTGGAAAGTAAATGAGAATATTGAAATTGACAATTTTATTTGAATTCTTTTTTTCCAGATAAGAGTTATAAAATTAGACTACATGGAACTTTACAGGGTACATGATTGTCTGCGTGAATTTAAGACCAATCACAGTAGGCTAAAAATCCTATTTATAAAAAAAAAAAGTTTAAAATCATTATTCTCAGAAAGTTCTTGTCACTGCCCAATTTACTTGGCTCAGATGGGTGGACTGGAAGCAATCAATCCATCCATTTTGCTTTGCTTTTCAAAGGGTGATGACTCACCAATGGTGTAAAATTTTAAGATGGATGCACAACCACAAGTGGGATCCAACAAAGAAGGGAGAACCTTCAAAATTATTTGTACGTCAATTTGTATTTGGAGAAATATTTTCTCATGAAACCACATCCAAATTTCAACAGGAAATCATTCTACGGTAAGCTCATTATGCAAACATAATCAAGGTCATGTCTGAATGTCCCACTTGGAAAGTTTATTATGTTCCATCATGATCTCTCATAACATTGAATCACACGAGCAACTTGTTAAACTGATTGTCAATTAATTGTTGCACAGTCCAAATGGCCAAAGTTACCAATATTCTCTTTAAGTGGACCAGGGTGATGGCAGAAGTTTCCACTTAATGTGTGTTTAGACTATTCTAAAATTAGTTTTCTGGTGCACATAATGTCATCCATATTGCTTCAATAGAACCTCAAGTAAATGCTGGTCCAATGATGGTAACATTGCATAACAAGCAGCGAGTCTGCCTCATGGAAACCATAAAAAGACCACTTCATTGAAAACATGCAGTACTGTGACAGAAACAATGTGATATAAAGACAAGGAAAATTACTAAAACCTGAACAAAGTCAAGCCGATTCGAAGTGGTCTCCATCTCTAAGCCCAAGTCGTCCAAAATTTTTTCCTGTGCCAAAATAAGTATTCATGAAATAAATTTAAAAAATGCCAGAATCATTTTAAGTCTTTAATGCAACACACACACACACACACAAAAAAAAGACTATCAACTCGGTTGAATTTTACAAGCAATAAACATGACCAATAAAGGCAAAAGAAAGTCCTCAATTTTAATGTTTTTTGCAATAATAATAAGGTGAGAATATAGATTATATACTAACTATGCCTTGCCTAAGCCCAAAAAGAAAGAAAAATAAAGTTCATGGATTTGAATACTCAAAACAAAACATTATGTGCTAGGTGTCTTTCAGCTTTTCTACAGTACAGTGGTGGAATGGAAGATAAATAATCCAATTCCCTGCTTGAGAAATAAGAGCACACAAAAAAGCCACAAAATTAACCCAAAATAGTTGCATCCTAAAAGAGAATGAGGCACAAGCAGAATACTGATCATTCCTGCTAAGTTCATAGATCCCTGCATTATGGTAAATGCAAGAGATGTATGGACACATTAGCTTCAAGGACATCAGTCACTGGGTCTAAAAGCAGTCTCCAAGAATTGAAATTCATATCAAATATCCAAACCATTTTTTTATGGAAATCATATATCAAAACTTGTGCCCATGTCTTTGCTGCATCATAATATTTTCCATCCTTTAAAGATTTTTAACCAACACTCCATGCAAATATTAAAGACTAAGACACGTGCTTATCTCATTTATGAAACAAAATGTCAAGGAAAATTTGAAAGTGTGCATGTGTCAACTATTACCTGTCCCATCAGCTCTTCATGTATGGTAAGCCCTACGCCTCCAATTCTCTCAACACTTGCACTGAGCTCATCCAATTCCTCATCTTGCTGCCTAGAACACAGATGATCATTTGGATAATAATATTAAATATAAAAAATCATAACAGAATTTTTTCTTTGAAAAAAACGGTTTAAGCTAATATTATCTTATAAAAGATAATGTCCTTTTTCCTTCAAAAAAAAAATTCTGATATGGACAGATGGAATATAAAAATAATTACATTTTTTTAGCCACTTCGACTCCCACAAAATATAATAACAATGTCTCTGACAGGCACTGCATAATACACCTACAATGTGTGGGGAAATGGAACCAATCCTTTTCAAACAGTCATGAGCTATTACTAAAGGGGAAATATCAAGTTGACTCAATGCCACCCAAAACTTGGTTTCCTAGTTTTATATTAACACCCAGTACAAAGCAGCAAAAAGATAAAAACACCCAGTGAATCGCCTCCAGATTATGCAGGATAAGACCCTGAATTTGGTCTGGACCATTTTAAGCCTCCCTTTGAAAGGGCCCACCCATAGAAGAACCAGCTTTGAAACCTATCTAACCTGATTTCTTCCTGAGAACACATCCAGTCTTACAAGCATAGTTCAACCGCACGTGCTGATGTGCCCCCCTCGGCGCACATCAGCACCCTTGTGTTGTCCAAGTGTGACCATGTGTGGTCATGTGCGGCCAGCCGTTCGAACCCAGTTCGAACGGGAATCAAAAGGCCCTTAGGCGTTCGAATCCAGTTCAAACAGGAAATCAAACGGCCCTTCGGATGTTCGAACCCAGTTCGAACGGGATTCAAACGGCTTTTAGGTGTTCGAACCTAGTTCAAACGGTTCGAACCCAATTCAAATGGGATTCAAACGACCCTTACGCGTTCGATCCCAGTTCGAACGGAATTCAAACGGCCCTTAGGCGTTCGAATTCCATTCGAACGAGGTTCAAACGCCCATATACTAAAAAAATTTAAAAAAAAAATAAATATACAATGTGCTGCCACATGTACTGTATGCGGACCCCACCGCATATGGGGTCCGCACATGCTTTTTAAACTATGCTTACAAGTATCCAAAAAAATATGTGGCATTGCTTGGCTTAACCCGAACTAGACCCATTCAAAACTGGGTTGCACCTAGATTCTTGATGACCTGAACCTACCTATTCAATTGACAGATCTACAGTTTTATACAAAACCTTGGTTTTAAATTGCTCCAGAAGTGAACAAATCCTAATGATAGCTGACTGAGAGTCACAGACACATGAGAGATCAGTGGCAGAGCCAGGATTTAGTTAAAGGGGGGGCTTGGACGACAGCGGCTTCTTGTCCCCCATGGCTGATCGAGGGGGGTCGACAGTGGGGGAAGCCTAGGAAGTTTTCATTTACTTTCCAGACACTGATATACAGCACTTGAAACAGTGAATGATCAGATCAGATACAACTTTATGAGACAACATCCACGTTTCACCTGCACTAGCACATCTACCACTCTAGGTTTATAACAGATTAAAAAAACTTTAAAAAAAAGATGATAAGAATTCCCCATGGATTTTTAGGTCTCTCTCTCACAGATACACACACACGGCTTACTCTTTTTGTTCTGCACTATGTTAGAATCACCACAAGCACTCTCCTACATTACTCCTCCTTTCACACACTTTTTGAAGAGCACCCACTCACTGTCCGATTGAAGAACTACCTCTCACCCTCCTTCACAGCCACTCCTATTCCCCTCACTTATATTAGGTGGCTGTTCTCTGACACTCCCTTCACTATTTTGTTCAAAATGTAAGAGCCCCTGCTAGTCTCCAAGTGGCTCCGCCATTGTGAGAGACCACATCCCCTTGCACCACTTCATGCGTCATAAATGCATGCACACTGTATTGTCTTATCCCATAGAAAATGGAGTATAATGGAGGAAAATATATCATAGGGAGAGGGGAAAGAAACAGACAGAAAACATTAATACCTAATAAGTAGCAGCTGCCTGTCATTCTCTGAAGAGATAAAATCATCATTGTCTTCAGAGATGTACTGATTGGATCTTCCCGCCTGGTGAGCATGGTCATTTGGGAGCCTCATAAGCTCTTGGCGCATTCCATTATGACTGGATTTTACCGCTTTCCTCACAGTACTCACCTATAAAAATCTCAAACATGTTAAAAGAATTTTAACAAATCATCCAAAATAATAAAATTTTACTAGTTTATTCGTCTAATTGCATCCCCGTGTGGTTTTTTAGACAAGAATAATTGAAAAAGGGTGTAAAATTTCAAACTACTAGCAAATATATATATTTTTTAAAACCAGTATCCCAAGTGAATAAGAAATTTTATGAATTTGAAGCATACCTGATTTCGAGCAGTGCTGGTCCATCTTTTCCTTTTCTCTAGTTCTACTTCATCAATGGCATACCTAGTAGGATCTCTTGCAGCCACTGAAATTGCTTTGTCCAATTCATCCACCTTCCTATCAAGAAACTACCTATTCAGTAGAAGTGGACGGCAGCAGAGAAGGGCAAAACCTAAATTTCAATTTATAAGTAGCCTGTGCTAATAAATAAACTAATTTCGAGTTTCCTCAGATGCTTGAAGAACGGTAAGATTGGCAATTAATGCTAATATTAAGATTGTAAAAGGGGCCATTACTCCTAGTTGTCCATATCAATATTTTTCCCTATGTCCCAGTATCTATATTTGAAGTGGCAGTACATGGTGAATGCATTGATAAAAAAAGGCTGAAGCAATTTTAAAACATGAAATAACAAGGCAGGAAATATCACAATACCTGCCATTCAATACTCTCGGAACTAGCAATAAGCTCTTTAGTGAGATTAGTAAACTCTCGACTGTTTGAGGGAGCTTGCTCCCACTGGTGAAAGCTAGTTTGCAGCTTATCGATCTGCAATATGACAATAAGCAATCATGGATGACAATATATTATTGAACTCTTTTTATCGCAGGAGGAATTTTTATATATTTGTTGAATGCATCACATATTTTCTATGTGAAATGAGAAGAATTCTTCATCTTCCAATGAAGTAAAGAATAACAGTAACTAAGGTAACTACAAGGCAAAAAGCAAAGAAAAAACAACAGGGATGAACATGTGGCAACTTAACAATGGTGTTCACGACTGCACAACGCAGAAACAGGTTAAATGTTTTACATATCCACAGATATGTTGGTTTCACCCAGATTTCTTATCCGCATGTTATTTTTTCTTCTACGAACAATGTTTATTATGAAAGAAGCAACAGAAATCGTTCAGCATTCAATATAATTATCAAGTATCAACAAAGCACAGAAAAAGTAGAGGGAGTGTCACTGAAGTGATAAAATAACTAGATGTAATACAACAATCAGAAGACCTGTCTGAAAAAAGTAGATATAAAGAAAGAAAGAAAAGAGCAATAAAAAGTTATGTTCAGGTAAAAAAACACCTATAGAAAGCTACTTACGGAATCCTGAATTTCCTCTTTAACAATGTAGAATGGATCTTGAGCAGAATGCATTGTGTCTCCAATTACATCTCCCTGAACAGGATGAGACAAGTTTAAGCACATTAATGAAAAAAATCCACGTACTACTCCTTGACTTTTCATAAAATGCTAGATGCAGAGTATTAGCTTGGTAGAATGATTGACAAAAGAATATTCAGAATTGCATCACATTCACATAAGAGTGAAAACAGATGTCATTAGAGGTAATTGTAATTCAATCTACATCCACTTGCATATTTATTTGGACAAGGCAGGAAAAACCAAATCTCATATTTCACCTAGAAAACAATAACATTCTTACAATCCATACATACCATGGCACCCGTGGGGAGCATCCTACCCAGTACACATGAATGATGAATTTGCTAAAAAGTTCGTTACTTAAAAAATAAACAATAATTCCTCATGCTGCATGGTAGAACTAAAATGTTGGTCATTTTAATTTGCTTAAATTCTCTTTTCAAACCATGTCTTTATGTAATACATAAATAAGGACACATCAAAATCATGAAACTAAATTAACATAAAATGCAAGAAAAGGAGGATGAAATTATAGTCCAAAAAGAACATTGTGAAACCATTTTTTATGAAATTGGGCAAATAGTACACATTCGTTTATAAACAAAATCTTAATAAAACGAATATATAGATGTGGATGTAACAACCGCAATTACAATGCACAACGCTCACCAGAACTATATTATATTCGTTGAAATCCGATCTAGTACTGCATGAATCAGATCAATCGACCTAACTGTAGTTTATTTGATAATTCAAAGATGGTCTCTAAATCGCACACTAAATAACCCATTCTTAATATCAACTGGAGCTCTCGCACGAAATTCGACTTACAGAGAAAATCAATTGAGATCGATTTCTCTTGAAAAATCACAATCAACGATCGCAAACACCAAACCAAACAAGAAAATTTAGGGTTTTTGATTAACTGAGAGAATCCGTATAGATCCGGATCCAGTCCTATCTTAAAAACATTAAATTAAAAATAATGAAGAGTAGATCAATCGGTGAGAAAACAAAAAACAGAGAAAAAACTTAGGATTTGAGGAATCGATTTGAGGAATCGAAACAGAGAGAGGACTCACTGACAAAGACACCAGATCGAGAGAGAGAGAGAGATTCACACAGAGCGTAATTTCATCACGAGATGAACACGGAGTGACGGAGACGAATATAAAAAGACGAATATGCCCTTTCTTTTTATAGATGGGTCGGGTAACACTTTATGGGTCCGGATCCGGTCAGTACCGACCTAGACTGTCTGGACACCCCCTTTAATCGAACTGCACAACCCCAATTGGTGGGTATATATTTCACTTTCCTGGTTCATATTTTTTCCGATAGCTGATTGGATCCAATAAGAAAGAGAAACATATACCCAACAATTAATTGTGTAGTTCGATTTATACGTTATGCAGTTCGATTAAATGGGTGTCTAGTTTAATATTGACCGAATTGATCGGATCAAGTCCTGACTGAATCCGGTCTCATCAAATCTTATTTTTGGGCGCTTTACACTCGGTTCAAAATTCAATGCTATATATATACATCGTTAACTTTTTTTCATTTATTAAAATTATGTTCATTCAATTTGAAATGGAGCGATATACAATTTTTATCAAAACAATACATCGTTAAATGATATTTATTATTAAAATAAAAAATTAAAATATATGTGGTTGTAAAAACATATAGACGTCGGGTGCGGTTATTACCACCCCATTAGGCATTCACCCCACCCCTTAAAATATTCACTTTTAATGTTTAATAAGAAACCAACACCACCCCATCCCATCCCACCCCAGAAAAACCTCACCCACCCCTGCCCTTCCCCACCCTCAAACTATGTCATATAATATCGACAGTTCGACACTACTAGTGTCGAACCATGTACTTAACTTACTGACTTGGTTCTACTTGATTCGACACTAATAATGTCGACTACATTACCTACTGTTGACACTACTACTGTTGAACCATGCATTGGACGTACTGACTTGGTTCTGATTGGTTCGACACTACTAATGTCGACAGTATATATAACGGTCGACACTACTAGTGTCAAAAACTGAACTGGACTTACTGTCTTCGTTCTGCATACTTCAACAGTACTAGTGTCGATAGAATTTAAAATGGTCGACACCACTAGTGTCGAACCATGTACTGGACTCACTGACTTGGTTTTGATTGATTCGACACTATTAATGTCGACAGAATGTTAAATTATCGATGCGACTAATGTCAAACCATGTACTGAATTTACTGACTTTGTTCTGCTTCATTCGACACCACTAATGTCGACATAATGTAAAATGGTCGACACAATTAGTGTTGGACTATGTACTGGACTCACTGACTTAGTTCTGCTTGATTCGTCACTACTAATGTCGACAGAATTGTAAATTTTTGACACTACTAATGTCGAACCATATACTGGACTTACTGACTGACTTTGTTCTGCTTGATTCAACACAACTAATGTCGACATAATTGACTTTTGTCGACAACATCATTGTCGATGCAATGCAGAACCAAGACATAAGCTCATCTAGCCTTAGGCCAGTGATTGCTTGAAACCGGCCCATTCAACCAATACATTCCAAACATTTGAATCACTCACAACCTTGGAACATTTAAAACTCGTATACTTGGAATTTAATATTAAGTTTGATCCTAATAGCCATTACATGAAAACAATATCGCTCAACATTTGAATCATTTGTTCGAAGAAAATAATGCAAGAAACTTCGAACATCGGCCAATACATACCAAGTAAAAAAAAAAAAAAAACATAAGAGTCCTCCACAACATGTTCCACCACATCTTCCACCACCACTTCCTCTTCTTGAGGGTCCTCCACAACATGTTGAGAACTTGAAGGTGCATCTTTTGATCTACTCTTTCGGTTGAAAGATGTAGGTCGAACACGTTTCTTTGGATCCATACCGCATAGAAAAAATTTGTTAGTACTCATGCATTTGGAGCTCCTCAAATCCAAGAATCCATGGAAAGTGGTTTGTTTCACAGCCACGTAGAAAAAAATAGATAAGGATGATGATGATGTAAAATTTACATACTGATTTTTATAACACGATCATATCTTTTTGTGAGTCTACTGTTCCTCTAATTTTCATTGACAAATTTCTATTTGCAACATCAGAGGTCATGATCTAAGCATGCCATCAGTGAATCATTAGCAAAACATGAGAGGAAATAACAATCATAATCAATTGATAGTGGTTCTTAAAGGAGGACATTAACTTCTTTTTTATTCACTGCATTTGAGAAAATAACTAATCATAATCAATTGAGGGATCTGTTGAACCAACATTGGATTTTGAGTTCAATATCTATTAGTTTATATATGAACTTTTAAGTCAAATGAATAAAAAATGTAAGGAATAAAACTAACAAGCAAAATCCATCACCATTGAAGGGTAACATGGTGTCAACCCCCCCCCCCCCCCCCCCCCCCCAAATGGTTCAGTATACATGATGAATACCACATGGCAAAACCTACAAAAGTGCTCTTTTTCACCTAAATAGATAGGAAAAAAAATTAAATCTAGAGCCACATATCAATTATAGACAGGAAAAAAATATATGAATTCCTCCACTTTGTAGAAGATGAAGACAAACTTGAAACATGTTACAATCATTAGCTTTTGTTTTTATTAGACTTTGAATGAAATCTAATAGTTTTCTTAGGAATGTATTCATATCCAGATTGCTTATACCATGCCTCTATTTTTGTTTCATATAGTTGGGAATTTGTATGCTAAAAAAATAAGGAACCTATTGATGGGATATATCATCACTTTCATGAGCAAATTTGCTTGATATAGAATACTCTACACATTGACATATTTTATATCCATTAGGTTTATGGTCAAAATAGAATGTTCAATACATAAAATAAAAGACTCCAATACAAAATGCTTGCATATTTCTATGAAACAAACATAAAAAACTAACAAAATTAATTCCATGGAATGATAAGCACTAACCCACTCTTTGGGAACTTAAACATAGCAGGGCACCCAATACTCTATAACCCCCTTCACATCACCACAAGCTCCTCCCCTTCTTCTCTTTCTTGTTCATGTACTGCCATGTTACTTCAAATTGTTGGAGGTTGGTTCCTAACAAATAATGGCCCCCTGTTTACATATGGACCTCTTTTAGTTGGAAAGAGATCTTTAAACATGACACTTGGAAGAAAGTATCATTTGAGTTGTTAAAAGTGACTTTTTTCATAATGATGTGCTAGCAGATATGGTTGGCAAATAATAGACTCATTTTTCAAAATATTCATCCATAGGAGACACTGGTGGTTAGTAGAAGTATAGCTTAGTTAGAGGAGTGTTTTACAATATTGTGAAAGAAGAAGATTAATTAAACATTTGTCAATGAGAAACAAATTTAGCCAACAAGATTATTAGTGGAGCATAGGCAGACTATATCTTCAAAGTCTAAAATGTTTATAATCACTGATGGAAATATTGATCCCAGTACTAGACCAGTAGGGGCTGCCTTTCTTATATGTCAATAGCAGCAAAAAAAAAAAAAAAAACACACACACACACACACAAACTAGGATTATGTTTCAAAAACAATTCTAGGAATATCTTCCAAGTCTGAAATGCTTATAATCATTGATGAGAGTATCGGTCCCAATACTAGAATAACAGGGGCTGCCTTTGTTATATGTCAATAGCAGCAAAAAAAAGGGTAAAATATACATAAAATAGGATTATGTTCCAAAAAACATTATATGGTTATGCTTCATTTCCATACACATTTCCATAAAAATAAATTCACTCCATACACATTTTCATAAAAATAAAATCACTTCCATATACATTTCCATACACATAAAATCAATTTCAACAATTAAGAATTTCACTAACCACCCTAAAAATAGGGTTATGTTTCAAAAAAATTATAGAGTTTCTTATATAGAATTTATACAAATAAATCTAACACAAATGTGACCTAAATATAGAGTATAACATGTAGGATAACAAAAATAGAAAAAAGGAAGAGACCTAACCTTCTTCTATCCATATGGATTGTGGAATAGTGGACGTCGGAAGCCGTGATAGGAATGTAGAAGTGGGAGAGGTGGCACCGGGAGATGAGGCGCCGCCAAGGAGAGGATGAACCGGCGGGGGCGGTCATTGACGAGGTGAGCCGGTGGAGGGATGATGGAGGAGGAGAATCGATGGTACAAGAAAAAAAAACGCAGAGAGGAAGAAGAGGGGAATGTGAACGGGGTGGGATGACATTGGACTTCACTTAATATATATAGGGGGTGGTTTTGAAAAAATAAAAAAAGCTCATGGGTGGGGTTTGATAATGGGGTGGTCTGAGTAAGTTATGGGGTGGTAATAACCGCACCCATAGACGTCGAGTGAGACTCATACGAGGTAATGATTTGTTACACATGGTGTTGTCAATAAAATATTCAGGTTGGTACTGGCAGGGGATGACCTGGAAATTGATAGAGTAGATCAGGGGCGTACAAATCAAATAGATTTAGATGAATCTTTTTATGTTACAGTCACAATTCACAATCCATTTTTGGAGGCGTACTTAAATATTCCAGGGACACAAATAAAACGCTGGATCAGCGTGGGACACGCCTTCCAGCCTGCGCCAATCACAGCCTGCCACATAAGCGATTCATGGGTTACATTATGCATTCACGTTTTTTTAAATATCTCATTCAATTCTTTTGCAGCTTCATCCATAACTCCATGAAGTGGGATAAAGATCATACGTTGTCATAGCGTAGAAAGAATATAAGGCTGCAAATGAGATAATAAAATAGAATGTATCAGCACTCGTATTACAATTTTTTATTTCATGTCAAACTATCAGGTGGAGCATGCCTCATGATGCATCATAATTGCCCAACCTGAACCCAATATAGCTGGCATTATTTAGTAAGCTTCTAATATCCCTGATACATGACCTAAACCTTGACCTAAAGAGTACTGTGAAAAAAGGGAAAAAAAGAGAAGAAAAGTAACATGTCTTGGAGAACTCTTGAACCAGCTAGAAACACTTTCCATAGCAAGACATGCAGTTCACAGTACATTTTCCGTCTATTCCATTGATGCAGTTCACAGTACATTTTCCGTCTATTCCATTGATGAACACTCTTCTATATGTGCACATCTGCCACATCCACCACACTTCAGGAATCACACAATCATATAAGAATACACATCAACCAACAATGAAGGGATTCTGATATAGAAAATGAAATGCATCAAAAAAAGGTAATCATATATGGAAGAATAGACATAAGAAGAAGGAAATACTATCCATTTGTGATTTTGGTATTTATAAAATTTGTCCTCAGATGAGATCATAAAACTGAATCTGGAATCAAAAGACGAGATCAACAAATCTGTTGATAACAAGATCCCTGATCATAACCTCACCTAGTGCATGCAGAACAATCCCATCTTAGACATGCTAGATAAAAGCCTCACTAGTCCTAGGATGCAAATTCGTTCAGCAAATTGAAGCTTTTGTTTGCCATAGAAATAT
Organism: Acorus calamus; assembly: GCA_030737845.1. Taxonomy (NCBI): domain Eukaryota; kingdom Viridiplantae; phylum Streptophyta; class Magnoliopsida; order Acorales; family Acoraceae; genus Acorus; species Acorus calamus. The sequence goes on from CM060861.1 coordinate 27,045,980, forward strand.
GCACAGAATTATAGGTGGAACTAATATTAAAAGCACCGCCAATAAACAGCCAAAACAACAAATGAGGCAGTACATTATGGATTCAGGCCGAACCACCTCTCAACCTTGACAATCTCTTTCGTTTTCGATGTTTTCTTTGAGAAGCACTTTCCTTGCTAGGCGGTAGAGCAAGAGTATAGGCTGCTGGCTTACCAGCGAATGTCCTTCCCTTCTTAGAGACCCACTTTACTGGTAGACTACTTACAACACTACCAATATTATTAGAATTACTAAGCTCAACCAGCCTTTGAATTGTGTCATGCATCTGTTTAGTCCAAGCCACTGACTGATCAAGTGCAATAGAATCATCCACTACTTTTCTCCAAAACTTGAGCAAGATTTCACGAAAAGACTGAAATGACATAGATGGATGATAGTCACTGTGCTTCTTCTGACAAACCATGTTGACCTTAATAATGTGTTTACACAGATTTCCTTGCATCGACCAAGAACAACTGCAAAGAGCAAATTCTGATCCAGGATTCCATACCAAATGTCTATGGTCGCTATCTTCCTGGCTCATGACCTTGGCAAAGAGGTGATCCTTATCATCCAATATAACATCATCATCAGGAATCTGCAATGCTCTATGCCACGATGTAGAAGAGATATATTCCTCTTTGACTGTTTGGAATGATCCACTCTCATCTGCATAACGATCAAGCCAATAACTGGAATGTATCTCAGTTGTCAATTTATGCACTAACCAATCTACCCGTTGAATTGAACCAAGATGCAAATCATCATATAGTTTGGTTTTCAACTTTACATGATAGGCTTCAATTGCTCCACTTGCCTCCTGGCTAGCCAGTGGGAGATTTTTCATAGTTGCAAGCCACATATCTGGCACAAAGAGAAATAAATGCATACATAAGTGAGTGGTATACATAAGGCAAAATAAATGGAAAGAAATAGAAATATAGAAAAAGACATGGGTAATCATCTACTAAGCTTACCAATTTTCGGCACCCAAGATTCCTTGAAGTACTGCATGAAGGCAGTTTGGTCAATAAAATCCTGGATAAATTCTTCGAGAGAAACAACAGAATCTGATCCATCCCAAATACTATACATTATCTTGCCAAGGCGTTTGAAAATCTCTCGCTGAACTTCAATATTGCTGCATTTCTTGACAACGTTCCTCAGCCATGATCTACGAATCCGCCAAAGGCAAAAGAGAACAGGGCATCTGAATACATCCCTGTACACAGCAAAGTGTCAACCATCAAGACTAACATGACAGATTACATAATGTTAAAATAAAAACCACATGCAAAAGTTTTACCTGATTGGATCAACCTCTACAGCTGCATCATCAATTATGAAACCACTAACCATCCAAGATGACTCGACAGCCCGAACTCTATCAGAAAGAGCCTTCATCCATTTCGAAACATCCCGCTTGGCAGAAGTTCGGGTAATAATCCATGCAACAGGGAGCGGATGTTGTCTAGAGTCAAATGCAAGGAGAGTGTATAAAGGATACTGCAAGGACAAGAGCGTCAGGTTTTTAGGAGCCTGGTATATAAAACATTATAAAATGATACAAGCCATGACAAGCACAATAGCATACAAACCTTGAGCTTGCTTATCCCAAATGACGAGTGAGCTGCCAAAAGGCTCTGATGTCCAAAACGGATCATCTGTTGCAATTGCCATTCTGTTTGGATACCCAAGATAAAAGGGTCCGTTTCTGAAGAATCCTGATAGAAAAATACAGATTTTCTATTTCGTTCAACCCACATACGAATGCTAGCTTGATCATCCAGGTCCAATTCATGAGTGGACCGTTTGATGATCATCTCCAGTTTCTGGACATACTGAGATGCAAGGCTATTGACTTTGGCGTTTGAACCACAATAGCGTTGGATCCCTTCTATATGTGTCTGCAATACATTCTCTTCTGGAATGCCAAGATATAGCAACGACATCGTCTGTTGCTGGATTTCATTACCGATGTATGGGATCTTTTTCGCACCAGGACCAATAGCATCTCTGTCAAGCGGTCCATGACACACAAAACCAGACTTATTCGCATGGCGTCTGTCATTATATATAAGAAGCGCAAGGGATGGACGAGCATAGAGCCGCTTCACTATAAAATGACAGGTGCACCCACGCATTGATTGTGGCCTAGCCGCTCGATTTCTAGTATTAAGCCTATATCTCCTACTGGGTAAGATACTTCCACCTTCTCCATAATTCTCAGGGCCAAATGAACACCAATAGCTGAACAAATATCAGTAATTAAAAAAAAAAAGAACATCTGATCATACCAGTAAAAACAAAATAATACAATACTTAAAAAGTGTGTTTTAGACACTTACAGCCTATAGAGCAGATATTCATCATCCTTGTACTCCTTCAAGCTGCCCGGCTCCCTTTTCCGTCCCCTCTCAATGTGAAAGCGAGTTGGACACTCGATGTTGTTGCATTCCCCATTAATAAATGCATCTACCCGCTCATAGGGAATGAGTGCCACTTCATCCACGTGCTGGTCCGTGGACCCAAACTTGGTCCACGTCAAATCAACGGAAGAGAATTCCTCATTCTCTGGATCTTGCACGGGAAGATCAATGATAGAGTCCTTTATCTCCATTTTTCCTATCTTTCAAATTTACTATTATGATGGTTTATTCATTGTCTTTCCATTTCTGCACTTCAAATACAGGATTCACTCAGAGTAGCCAAAAAAATCATAGAAACCTGATACAAACGGTACAGCATGAAAACATTTATGAAAAACAGAAGAAACAAAAACAACATACCTCATGCTTCATCTCCCGGTGTATTCCAAATTAAAAAAAATTCTGTTTCAAAATCCATATTTTGATGACAATGAATCATTATCTTTCAATTTTGATGTTTCGGAAACAGAATTCATTCAGAATACTCGAAAACTCAATGAAACATGAAAACAAATTACACATTACAAAAATAACCCAATAAAATCCTTAAAAAAATCATTATCTCCATTTCATGATAATTGTCATTCCCCTAATTGCAAAAACTTCAAGACCCCTTTAAATCTATTTGGAGGAAATAGAACCCAACAGAGGTTTGGAGCTCCCAATCAAGTCTACAACATCTGAACATCAATACCCACAACTTTCGATCTATTTTTCAATCGAAAGACAAACTTATCAAAGTCTTTAGACAACATGCAAAGAAGGGTCCAATCAAATGAAAACAATGAATCTGTTTTTGATTTGTCTGATAGAGACATAGTAAAACCAAATAAAAAAGATAGTCGAAACGGCACAAGTATCACATCAAAATGAAATATAAAAAAAAAATCGAACTTCAAACATGTGATGATTCAACACTCAAAATTAAAGGAAGCTAACCTGTATTCATGTGATTCGCCGTCACTATTTTTTTTTTTTGGGGGGGGGGGGGGTAGTCAGTTTCTAGGGTTTATTCAGGTTCTCTCTCTCTCTCTCTTCAGGGGAGGCAACGGACGGCTGGTGACTGGTCACCTGTTACGGCGTAACCCTCTTATCTAAGATGTCCAGCAGGCTCAGTACTCGTGGGCCGTGAGACGGGTCCGGGTCTCTGGTGTTTTTAGGTCGCTTTGAGCGGTCAGTCCATCAACTTGACTAGATAGGACCCATTGTGGCCGGGTTGCGAGAATAGACCTGGAATAAGTGAGAATCAGTCATAATAACATCAGAATGAGTGTTTGGAAGACTGAGATAAATGAGAATCTATATGTTAGAATTAACTGATATAAACCAACCGCTATGAAATCAACTGTAATCACCTCTTATAAAATTAATTGTCATCATTTTTTTTCACATTTTATAAATTATTATTCACACTTTATTCACATTTTATTCCAACAACAAAAATTTTATTATTATATTTTTCAATTAAAATAATTCAAAACACAGTCAAATAAAAAATCAATTCATCATTATATATATTAGAATAATCACAAACCTCATAATAACTTAATTCTCTATCCAAACGCAAGTTAAAGGTATAATTTTAGTGATCAAGTGGGGTTAGATGTTTGTCAAAGTCCAACCAACAAAACAAAATACTCACTCCACTTCTGATCTTAACATAAAGGGCTCAACCTAGACCCAAACCAATTACTTTTGACCCATGAATCGGGTTACCTCAAGCTTAGGGGTTGTTTGGTTCAGCAAAATATTGATTTTAAATGTTGATTCATAAGCATAGATTATATAGGTTCTGATAAGTTTTAATCAGCTTAAAAAATATATATTTGGTTCGGCGAAAACCATAAGCACTTATGAAGAAAAGTATGTTTGATTCACCGCTTAACAATAGTGCTTATACAAGGGTATTTTGATCCATTTTATAAGGGATGAATGTTATTTTGATTGATTGAATACTTAAAATAAAGTTCTCAATTTATTCTATTAATACATATACCACTCATTAAAGCTCGAACAATGGATTTTTACACAAATTTGGGTTACAATCTAGGGTTAAAGATGCTCTTAGAAAGAAAAAGAAAAAAAGGCAAAAAATAAATAAATAAACTCACAACACAAACAACTCCAAACAAACCTATGCATCAATTCGAACCTACTCAAACCTATGCCAAACAGAAACACAAATGCAAAATTGACCACACCAACCTGTTCAATGATATTAGTACAAAAATCAAACAACTCACAAACACACGCACCAAAATCCAAAACCCTTTCAATCAAACTTCTTATGTAGTCGACGTCGAAGGAGGTGATGAGGGCGGAGGAGAGGATGGGGTGGAGGTGATGGTGGGCGGTCTTGCGGGAGAGGAAGCCGTGGCCGGGAGGGGTGATTTAGGTGGACCTAAGGTTAGAGAGGATCGCGACGGAGGGATCGACGAGCATGAGATGATGTCGGAGGAGGTTTCAGAGGTTTCAGGGGGGTCAACAAGCAGGTGAGGAGGTCGGAGGAGAAGAGATCGGGTGGTCGACGAGTAGGAGAGGCTTCAATCAAAGGCGGCCGAAGGGGGGTCGACGAGCAAAATGGAGGTCGACAAGCAGCAATGGAGGTCGAAGGGGGTCGATGAGCAGCAATGGAGGTCGACGAGCTGAGGAGGAAGAGAGCTTTCAGATTTGGGTTCGAAACGGCTAGGTTTGGGTGTGTTTGAGGAGAGAGAGAGAGAATGTGTGTTTTTTTGTTTATATACTTGTTGTAATTTTGTGGCTTTTTGGAGGGCATACTTGTCTTTTAACCCTGTTTATATGCTCAAGGAAGAAATATAAGTGATCCATTTTGCGCTTACGACTGGTTTGGTTAAGAGGAATGCTGATTTTAAGTTCTGATTTATAAATGCAGATTATATAAGTTCTGATAATTATAATCAATCTAGAAAAAAAATCGTTTGGTTCGACAGAAATTATAAACACTTATGCAGATAAGGGTGTTTGTTTCACCACTTATTAGCAGTGTTTATGCAAATGTATTTTGATCCATTTTATAAGTGTTGGTCTGAAATAATATAATAAAAATCAAATGATCTGGATAATTGATTTATATCAAACCAAAACCACAATAACAAAAATGAGGCTTTTGTTGCTTCTTTGTAGCTGGGGTTGGCTTCTCCAAATTTTCCTATGTTCATGGCATGTGACAACAAGTATTTCAACAGACCATTTCTTAGCACAAAATTTACAGGCATGCCATTATTCGAAATCAGAGATCCATGTGAGTATTATGAGAAGAATCCCCTAAATCATGTGTTTCTTTTAGTTGCGCTTCTGCTGGATCGGAATCTACTGCTGTTGGGATGTGAGGGAGGGGAGCTCCCAAAGCTTCAAGAGGGAAGCCTTCTTGTCGGGGGGGGGGGGGCAAGTCGATAGGGCCAACCTCAGTGACCGGAGGGTGGCGTTTGACCTCTCAGCAGAGGGTCCGGCGCCGGCCAACCTGTATGCCTCCTCCGTGAGGCAGGCGTTGTGGGTGGTGGCGACGGAGGAGGGCAGTGGGGCGGGAGTATTCGAGTGTGGATATGGCAGCGTCAATGTCCTCCATGAGTTCTTCCACCATTAGAGGGAAGGATTTCACGTCGTCGAAGGGGGTCCAAGCGCCGCCGCTAGTGGAGGAGAGAGACCAAGCTAGGTTTCACTTATTTTGGGAAACGTTAAAATGGAGACCGAGCTAGGTTTCACTTATTCTCGGGAACGTCAAAATGGAGAGAGAGAAAGTTGGGTTATATACCCTATGTGGAACGTCAAAATGGAGAGACAAAAACCATTAGCATAATAATACTTAGAAATTACAAAAATTTGCAGGTGGCTGATTTGAAGGTGGCCGGAGAGGTGGGACAAAGAAGGTGATTACTAATGCAATAGTCGGAGAGGGAGAGATGGAGGTCGGTGATTGTAGGTGTTGGGTTTCAATAAGAGGGTTTGTAGAATGGGAGGGTGAGGGGGTTTTATAGTGTGAGAGGGTTTGTAAAGGGGCTAGACGCCTCCGTTTCAAAAACCACCAGAGAACATGGGGATGTCGATAACCACCGGAGAACATGGAGATGCCGCTGGAGGGTTTTTTATTTGGGGTTTTTTTTTTATTTGGGGTTTTTTACAGGTGATTTGGGGGAGAAATGGGAGAGAAAGAGAGCAGTGGAAGGGAATGGGCAAATGTGGAAGGAAAATGTAAGGTGGTTGTGAAATGAGTAAAAAAATAAGGGGACCAAAAAGCAGGGATTAAACTTATGTTGGGCTTCTTACTGGATCCAGGTAAACAAAATGGGCCTCCACCTAAACCACAAAAAACCCTATCGATCAGACGGCTGATAACACAAGTAACCAAAATCAGACGGTAGAAAAAAAAATTTGGACCATTTCTCGATTTGTGCGTGTCATCCTTGCGCAGGGGCCATGCTAATCTTCTCTGTATCGTTCCAATTTTATCGGATGTCCCGAAGGACAACCTATCACTTGTTGCTCGTTTAATAAACCAACCATTTCTATATTCTTTAAGCGATGTGGGACTATGTGAACAGAAACCCATCTAGAACCTCCGCTGAAAAGGGGAACAAAAGAAAAATAAAGATGGGCGATGGCGTTGCGGAGGGCGTCGAACATCGGATCGATCCGTTCGAGTCGGGTGGATGTGGTTCTCCTCCTCGGCCTCTCCGTCTCCGTAGGAGGGGTTGTCTCTGATCGGCTCTCCTTCCTCTCCGGGTGCCCCTCGGCCTGTCCTTCCGGAGTCCGACCCGGGCTTCACCTTCTTCGGGGGTTCCATGGTGTTGATGGCGGTCCCAAAAACGAAGGTACCTTGAACTCCCCCTTCTCTGTGACTAATTTGTTTGGGTTTTAAGTTTCTGTTATTTGATTGGTAAAGTTTGACTTTTGTAGGGTTTCAGCGATTTATGTTGATTTAATGTGAGCTGTTATCATTTTAGACACTGGTGTTTTTTCTATTGTGTACAGACTATTTGGTCATTTTGATCTGAAGAATGATGTTCTTGTAGGAATTTGCCATTTTTTTTTCTTGTATTTAGGTTTTCTTGTTGTGTTGGATTTTTCAGTAGTTGGGAAAGTTGGGTTTTTGTTGCTCTTACTTCTCATAGTTCTGTTCATGGAGGTTTTTTGTGGCCTGTATTTGATTTGTGTTTTGGTGATTATGACTGTGGGTGTTAGTCTAGGTATTCATTTCTTTGAGATACTAATCTATTTGAAGAGAAATTGTACTTGAACCATTTTGAGTTTTCTTTTGTGATTTAATGTTGTTCTCACTGTTTGGAGCATCTGTTCTCAATGTTGTTCACCCCATAAGAGGCGCTTGATTTATTGAATGAAAAAATAGATATGAAATGAAAAGGGCAGAAATAGAAGTAAAAGAGTGAAAATATTAATTCTTTACCCCCGTTGGCGTGGAACATAAGCACGAAATAAGGAAAAATACAAGAGAATAACAAAAAAAAATTGTTTGTTTTGATAGAATAAACTCTGATAGCTATGTATGGATAAGTTAAGATAAGGCTTAACTATTATCAGAAAATGATAGAATTGATTATCAAGGTTTATCTATACTAATGAATAAAAATATTCTTCTCTGTCATTTAAAAAAATTTATCTAACTTAACACTCTCTGCACACATTCCAAAAATTGTCACATCTATCATATCACACACACATCTCTCATACTTATTCCCAAACACAAATAATTTATGCAGGGGTATAATTATCATTTAAAAAGTTATAAACTCTTATCTATCAGTTATCCTTACTTTATCCAAGGTGAACCAAACAACAAAAAGATCAATTTTACGTTTCTCAATAAGAATAACAGAAAAGACAACCAAATAAAAATTTACTTATTCAACATGGATTGTTAATTTATTATCTATCCCAGTATAACTATCAAAGACGAATAACTATATGTTACACCTCAAATGGGGGTTAAAGAAAGTGACATCATCAACATATTCAATTGGAAGAAGCCGGTGTTTGGATCCCGCAATCAAAAGGTCTCACTGGAGATGTGGCCGGCCGACGGGGTTAAGAGGGAGAGCGCACCAAGGAGAGAGAGAGCGCACCGAGGAGAGAGAGGCGCAAAGGGGTTTTGTATTTGATTTTGGAATGAGTTGTGTCAATGCATTTTGAAAATTATGGGGTTATGTTTGAATGGGGTGGGATAGGTAGGAGTGGGTGGGTGTGTGTCCCCTCCATTTTATGGTCTGATTTAACCTTGAGATAAAGGGTTGAGATAAGAAAATAATTGGATTAAATCAAATGTTATCTCATATGAGAAAATAAAGGACAAATTATGAACAATCGTCTGTATTTTGAGACAAAAGTACGGTATTTTGTTTAACGTAAAAGTGGAATAGATTTTATCTTTATTTTTTAATCTCATTTTGTAAAACATGAACAATATTTATGATTGCCCTTAAAAAAAATAAAAAACTTCATAAAAATTAAAACCAACAATATTTAATGTCGTGTTTGGTTTCGCGATTGTAAAATTGATTCTATAGAAATCTGCGATTGCAAAACTGATTATGCAGTAAGCTCACTTTTTCAGCTTTTTGAAATTGCAGCTTTTGAACACTATTTGCTTGAAATATGTGTACAAGAAACTGCTACAATAAAACTGTTTGATTGCACGATTGTAAATGCAACTTACTGCAATCGCAAACGTTCAAACTAGTGTTCATTCAAAAAGCATATGACATCTTCATAATAGTGACTCCAAAATCCAAATGCAAGAAATCTATTGTCTCTAGTTTACCAAATCAAATGATGAAAATAATAGCTTTAAACATAAAAAGAGCAATTATAGATTCACAGTAGACTATATGTCTCATATGCATTTTTCCTAAAAAAATAAAGGAAAGTATTAAAAAGTTATAAAAAAAAAAACCAAATACCCAGAAGGCAAACCAACCTTCTTAAGTATTAGCAAATAAAACCAATGTTTATAAATAATTAATCAATTCCAAAGAACCAAATAATCCAAAACTTTTTAGTAAGAAAATTTTCAAACTAAATTAAAATGAATGTGTCACTTCAAAAATGAATGAATTTGGAGCATTACCATTCGAGATAATAAGAAAATAAAAAATAAAAGGTGAACCACAGAAAAAATTTAAAAAGTACGACAAGTAAATTATAGGAAGGGAAAATATCTAAAAAGATAATAACAATTATTGAAAATATATCATAAAAATACAAGTAAATATGCTAATGAAAATCTGTATAACACTGGTAAGAATTTTTAAAAAAAAATTATCATTATCATTAGAGATAACATATGATATATTAGATAACGTAGTTAATTTATTTTTAAACAGATATGGATTTATTTTGAAAAACACACATTCAAAAAAGATAGTAACAAATGGTTGAAAATATACCACAAGAATAGAAGTAAATATGCTAATTAGTATCTGATTGACACAAGTAAGAATTTTTTTAAAAAAAATTATTTTTCTACAACACAAAAATTATTGTTAGAGATAATGTAGGATATATTAGATATTATTTGACTTGAAAAACATACAACACAAAACGAATTTGATGGAACACGCTACCATACACGTACATGGCTTATATTATCCTTTCTAATATTGGAAAAAATTGATACAACTTCTTACAAAATTAGATAAATTGGTTTTAGTATTTGTAAAATTAGAAAATCGTCACAAGTCCCTATGTGATTAGAAATGTATCATTTCAGTTTCTACCATCACCTCAACTAACTAGGTACATGGTTAATCTTAATTACACACTACAAGTTATCAAAATGCCCTCACCCCTTATTTTTGAAAAATCGATATATCTCCCTAAAAACTTGTGAAAATCACTAAATCTTTTTAGACAATATTTATTTTAATTTTTATCCTAACTGAAACTAATCAGATTTGTAATTGACTCTAATCATACATGATAAATTACTATACTACCCTTTTACAATTTATTTAATAAATTACTATAACACACTAACCAAATTTGTAGTTAACTTTAAGGGGATTTACTAATTTACAGAGGCATTTTCTCATTTTCATAAGTTTCAGGAAGCTATATCATTTTTTTCCTTTTTAATACATTTCAGGAAAAGACATGGGCATTTTGGTCATCAAAAGGACTAAATCAAATTTTTCATATTTTACAGTGATTTATTTGAATGTTTTAATTGGAGCAATTTAATTAGTATCTGATTGACACAAGCAATCACATAAAAATATTATGTGCATTGGCTAATATCTCTTTGTTATGGAAAGAACATCATATCTGTAATATCCTTTTATTTTATAAGCATTCATTTATCTTGATAATGTTATGATATCCAATTTCAATTATAAGTTAATAAATATATTAATCTAATTTCAATTGGTATATATAAAAATATTCAAATATATATAATTTATGTAAATTATTAATATGATTTTATGATATATATAAAAGATATGATAAAATGTATGTATTGGAATAAATTATGAATGAGATTAAAATGTTTATAAGCGTGCTCTTAGTATGATAATATTAGGGTATACGATCTTAATTATAAGTTAAAAAATATATTATTAGTTAATTATAAGTTTAAGACTTATTCAAAAATACATTAGACTTATTATTGTAAATGTCATTCATATATTGTTGAAATAATGATTAATTAAGAAATAAAATATCATTTCATCATATATTTTTTTGGTATAAGGGCTTTAGAAAATCTATAAATTTACTAACATAGTTTTCAAGGATCCGTCTGGATAGAGACATAAGCTCTTCTGGGGTTTCTACCTATTCCAAGAATTGTTGACTTTATCAATGGAATAAAAGATTCCGCGTTTGGTTGTGTTTTCAGTTATTCTCATTGGGAAACGTAATAATAAAGGTTGGAGTGTTTGGTTGATGAAGAATAAGATGTAAAAAGTTGATTTGACATGTGGACCTCATTGATGTATAAGAAGTGATGACAAGTGATTTGATGTAATAACATGTGGTGATAGGTGGATCCACTTATACCAGTGGAGAGATAACACAATTCCATGGGTGGACTTGGAATACTAATGCCAGTTTATTCTTTCCTAATTCTGCATAGCTATACCCATTTATTCCCTCTACCTAGACACCTTTTTTACCTTATTCTCCTCTATTCCTCCCCTATTCCACCCCTATTCCTCTAGCCAAACAGCCCCTAAGCCCCCGTTTATTTTGGGAATAAGTCATCGGATAACCTTGGATAATCTCGGATAAGGGATAAAAGGTGTTTGGAAACCCCGGATAACCCTTGATAAAGTATGTCAGAATAAACTGGCATAAAGTGGTTTATGGATTCCAACCAACCCCTGTAATTAAAGTTATTCTAGGTTATTCCACTCAAAGAATATGTGGGTCCACTATCAAATCAATTGTCATTACTTCTTATAAATCATTTGTCAAATCAACTATCATTATTTTTTCACATTTTATAAATTATTATCCATACTTTATTCACATTTTATCCAAACAACAAAACATTTATTTTTACATTTATCAACAAAAATAATTCAAAACACAACCAAATACAAAATCATTTTATCTTTATTTATACTCAGCAACTTTGATAGATGTATACTAAAAAAAATCTTATTCCCGTTCCAAACGGGGCGTGAGGGATTTCCGACCATGTCATCCAGAATATTTTTTTATTATATTCAACATATTTTAATGATGCATATGGTTGTTCAAACATTAAAATAATATAATATAAATATATGTATATGATTATTTTATATATGTCAATTTTAATTAGATTAATTATTTATTCTTATAACTAACCAGGGATATCAGAAGGGCAAAGCTATTTCCACTATCTAAGTCATCATTTCCCACTACCCTAAATTACGAAAATGCCATTATTTTTTTTTTGTCACCATTTCCCACTACCTAGTTCGACAGCGTCCAGTCGAAGTGTTTTTCACCGGGACGACAGAGGTCTGTTGAACTGTCTGAATAAGTGTCGACAGAGGCCCAGTCGAAGTGTGTTTCATTAGGACGACAGAGATCCGTCGATCTGTCTGAGCAAGTGTCGACACGGATGTGTCAAACCCTTCAAAACAACACCTTTCTTCTAAGAATCAATCACTTATACAATCATTTAAGTCCTTATGAAAAACAAAAAATATTATTTAAGTTATTTAAGTCTTTTTGAAAATCATATATATATATATATATAAGAAACAAAAATATCAAACAAATAGTTATTTAGATCAAATAAACAGTAGGCATTTCATATAGAAAAAAAACATTATTTTCCTTTCTAAACAAATGGAGTCTATTTCTAAATAGACTCCATTTGTTTAGAAAAGAAAATAATGTTTTTTTCTATATGAAATGCCTACTGTTTATTTGGTTCAAATATCTTTTTGTTTGATATTTTTATTTTTTAGACTTAAATAATTATATATGTGAATGATTTTCAAAAAGACTTAAATAACTTAAATGACATTTTGTTTTTCATAAGAACTTAAATGATTGTATAAGTGATTGTTGTTTTGAAGGGTTCGACACATCCATGTCGACATTTGCTCAGACAGATCGACGGATCTCTGTCGTCCTAGTGAAACACACTTCGACTGGGCCTCGGTCGACACTTATTCAGACAGTTCGACAGACCTCTGTCGTCCCGGTGAAGAACACTTCGACTGGACGCTATCGAACTGGGTAGTGGGAAAGGATGACAAAAAAAAAAAATGGCATTTTCGTAATTTAGGGTAGTGAGGAAATTAAGTTGGGTAGTGGGTCTATCGGTGCCCATATCAGAATACCATAATGACAAGGGAGGGTTACAAATTCAAATAAAAAAGCACAAAAATTTATATACATGAAAAGGAATATTCCTTGTCTTTTATCTGATAAATCTTAGAATTGAATTTTATGAACTCAAATCATATCATAAATTTTTTTAAAGTATGTTGCTCGCAGGATTTGATCCCTTGAGCTATTAGAATTTCAAACCTTACATATTGGCATCAAAGAATATTTATTATTATAATTTTAGGATAATACCAATTTTTAAAACCCAAAATTTTATGGGTCATCTGAAAAAAAAACTAAACAATAATAAAATGGATTTAACATTCAAATTTAAAGATAAAAATTAAACAGATGGCATAGAAGAGTAAAATTTTTAACTTCAAAGTATTTTTAATACAGATTTTATGTTTTAATTTTGTATAATTGTTTTTGGTGTAGTACATCGAGGATCTGTTCAGCCTTACATATACAATTTAAAATTTTTCCACAATTTTATTGACAATTTGAAAATCCCAGTTCACATTTGAAGAAATTATGAATTTTTTTTAATTTTGGCCATATCAAGATATAATTAACTTAAAAATTCTTTTAGTAATATGCAAATGAAAAACATAATATAAAGGACGGATAAAATCATTCTAAAAATTAAATAAACCTTGAATTGATATCATCATACCCGTTACATATATCTTAAAATCTTTCAAATACCATCATATCCATTATATATATCCCTAATATTTTTAACATAAAATGGTTTTGGGCCACCTCTGTCCCCCCTATTGGTAATGTTTTTTTAAACAGCCTATTTTTAGGTGATTTTTTTTCTTTTTTGGTAAGTGTAAAATAATTTGGGGGTTAGGGTACCTAATGATTTTTACTTTATCAGGCGGGTTGAATCTTTATCTCATTTGATCTGAATGACCTGCCTTCTTTTAGAATTTCTTACAGGATCATGTTTAAATAAGTTTCAATTTAACTTTTGTAAAACATCACACTCTTCTCCATAAAAAAAAAATTATTTTTTGTCATGATTTCTATAAAAAAATGAAAACTCATTTTGAAATTACTGAAAAAAAAGGAAGATGGCTACATATTCTTTTTTCATGAAAATTTAATTCGAGGAAAATATAGGATAGAAAATTTTACTTAAATTGGATAAATAGTTTATATATTTATTAATCTATAATTATATTTAGATATCTTAAATATTCTCATGACCAGGGAATGCTTATAAAATGAAGGGCATGGAAGATATAATTCACTGTTGGTTTAAAAAAATAGTGCTCTATTTTGATTATGAAAATATCATAAAACAAGAATGAAATTATATTGAAAAAGATGTGTGAATAAATACCACTTTGTACATATGACAAAACCTATACAAGAAAAAATCATATGAATGAAATCAAATCTTATTCAAATCTAAAACCTTACATATTGGAATAGAATAATATTTGTTACTATAATTTCATGATAATACTTCATTAAAAAATTTTAAACCCTAAATTTTCTTTTGTGATTTGAAACAAATCTTTTAAAAAATAGAATTAAAATAGTAAAATATAGAAATTAAATTAAAAAAAAGATAAATGTGAGACTGAAGTCATTCTCACATATTTTATATTTGTTGCACTTTGGACTGAATCTTCACCTCGCCTTAAAAATTGTGAAGAAGGAAATCTGCGATTGATCAATGTCTTACTAAATATAAAAAATGATATAAATAAAAAATTAAAAAAAAAACTAATCATATATGATACACTCCATTTAGATTATAAGATAACTCACCGTTGAAAACCAAAAATATAAGAATGCTTCCAACAAATTAAAATTCTTTCCATTTTATATGTAGGGATGAATATGGGGGGATGAACTATAATAATAATAAGAAGATGAAATGACATTTATTCTATCAGAATTGATTAATTAATTTGGGGAACGTTTTAATTCCAATTCAATTGATGTTTTCGTGGAGGAATGGTTTTCCTTGGAGACAAGGAGATATTTTATTCAACTATCATGGAGTTTTGTAGCTGAGTATACATTTATTTTGTTGTTGTTGTTGGAGAATAAACTTATCACATCTCCAACATTTATTGCATCCATTAATTTTTAAGATTGAAGACTATATATATATATATAGTCGAGTGATAGCGTGCGGGTCGTGCGGATCCGACGTGCGTCGTCCGGTTACGGGTCCATCGCATCCAACGGTCGATGTGAATCGCCCCTGACCCGTCTGATGCGATGGACCCGTGATCGATAGCCCGTGGTCAACGCCGCACGACCGCACCGACCGCATAATATCATTCCTCATATAATATCATTCTTCATAATATATATATATATATATATAAAGATATATATTTTTTTATAACTCTTGAATGTATATGAAAAATAAAGTTGGGTTCCAATAGTTTACATTTTGAATTTTGAATGTTTTAATAAATATTGTATTGGATTATTAATTTGTGGCATAATTATGATTATTTTTTAACATTTAATTTGACTTATATAATCTATAATCACAATTTTGAAAATAAATAATCAAGATAACTTTAATATTTGAGTTTTTTTATTTTATTTTATTTATAGATATGTTATAACATAGTTTGTTTATGATATTTTTATAATAAAAATAGAGTACATAATATTTTTCTAACAGTGAATTATATCTTGAAAATTATTTTATTTTATAAGCATTCCATTTTCCTAATAATATCATGATATCATATTTCAATTATAAGTTAATAAATACATTAATCTAATTTCAATTGGTATATATAAAAATATTCAAATACATATAATTTAACTATGAATATGATTTTATGATATATATAAAATATTTGATAAAATGTATGTATTGGAATAAATTATGAATGGGATTAAAATGATGTGAATGGATTGTCATGAGATTGAATAAATTGGTAGGGGTAAAATGGTCATATGAGTGAGATTAAAGTGGCGTGAATGGATTGTCATGAGATTGAATAGAATAATAGGGGTAAAATGATCAAAATTTAATTTTTTTGGTTAAGAGACTTTTATATAGTAGTATAGTATAGATTAGATGAACGAAAATGAATAGTAGTTTTTATCGTATAATTTTTTTTTGGATATTTTAACTAACATGGATTTATTCATGCAAATTGGAATTGTTGCATTTGGACTAGAAGTCATAGTTACGATGATATGTAAGTTAATCTTCTATAGAAATTTAAAGTTTTGATAATATAATTCATCTAAAAATTAGATTAACTTTATTGAATTACTTTGAATCAATGTTTTTGAAATTACTAATTAGATTTATTCATGTGCATTTGCACATGCATAACAATTAGTTTATTAAAATGAGTTCAACCAAACACCACCCTATAAGGGCTGAAATATCCGAATAAGGGCTAAATTTCAGCTTTTTTTTTTTTCGGCTCCCAACCAAACAGACTCATTTTCAATTTTAAGCTGCATCAGCACTGAAAACTTATCCAACCAAACAGTGTCCAGCAGGCTTGTAGTACTCGTGGGCCGTGAGACGGGTCCGGGTCTCTGGTGTTTCTGGGCCGGTTTGTTGTGGCTAAACCCAGTTTGGTTCGAGAATAGGCCCGGAATAAACAGGATTTAGTTAGAATAATATTAAAATGGGTGTTTGGAAGTCCGGAATAAATGAGAATTTACTAACTGATATAAAACAACAGCTGAAATTAAGTTATTCCAACTTATTAAACCCAAAAAAAATATGTGGGCCCATTATGAAATCAACTATCATCACCTTTTATAAAATTAATTGTCATTATTTTTTTCACATTTTATAAATCATTATCCACACTTTATTCACATTTTGTTCAAACAACAAAAAATTTATTATTATATTTTCAATTAAAATAATTCAAAACACAACCAAACAAAAATCATTTTATCATTATATTTATTTATTAGAATAGTCATAAACTCATAATAACTTAATTTTCTATCCAAACGAGGGTTAAGGGTATAACTCGAGTGATCAGGTGGGGTTAGATGTTTGTAGAAGCCCAATCAACAAAACAAAATACTGACTCCGCTTCTGATCTTAACCTAAAGGGTTCAACCTAAACCCAATCCAACCACTTTTGAATCATTGGTCAGGTTAGCTCAGGCTTAACCTACTCAAGTTGTACCTTTATGACATGTTTGGAAGGGAGTTCCAAATGCTCTTTTGAAAAAATGATCCCGTGTTTAGAAAAGCTTTATTTTCAAGAAGTTTGAAACGCCACATCTTTATAAATTATAAAATGCAAAAATTTTATTTGGATCCTCATTTAGCGTTTCTACTGCAGAATCTGTCCAACACAAAGATCCAAATAGGGCTTTAGTCATACTCGGCCCCATAAGGTGACATGCTCGCCCGTCAAATTGATACGAGGATCTACCCTGACCCATCTCACATTTAAAGGCCCGTCTAAAAATAAATAAAATGTTAGACTCAATCTTTTTTACAGTCAAAACGGAAATGACATATATTTTTATTTTTTAAAAGGGAAAAATTCATATAACCCCCTTTAAACTGACTGAAATCTATATAACCACCTGATTTTTCTTAAAATCTATATAACCCCCTGAAAACACTTAGTAAATCAAAATAACCCCCTAAATAAAATTTATGTTTATGGATGATAAATATTTTGTGAATATTATGTTTGGTTAACCCTGATATAAAACACAATATATCAAAAAAATCCTACATTATGTTAAAAATATGAAAAATCTTATATAAATGACAATTTTACCCATAATGATCGACTTTTATAATATATTCAGAGATGATAGAATTGTCACTTTCATAGTTTTTTTTACATTTTTAACACACTGTAGTGATTTTTTTAATATATTGTGTCTTCAATGAGGGTTAACCAAACGAAATATTTACAATATATTCATCATCTATTGATGAATATTTGAATGTACTGGGTGTTTTCAGAGGGTTAAATAGATTTTAAGAAAAATCGGGGGTTACATGAATTTCAATTAGATTTCAAAGAGGGGGGGGGGGGGTGTATGACTTTTTCCCTTTTTTAAATAGTAAATATCTAACTAGATACGTACTTTGATAATATAAAAAAAATGTATATCAGTTCATTTCCACTACAAGATCTCATTTTTTAGTATAAAAAAAATTAAACATGTATATACGTAATCTAATTATCTATCTAATGATCCATATGTTTCATTAGTGCATTTTTTTACCTGTAAAAATGACTACATGTAAAAATGACTGACTCGCCCTTGGAAAAACGAATGGTGATTCGTGCTCGGCGAGGGTGACGAGGCGCTCGCGCAGACCAGGCGAAGGATTCACAATTTTGTTTTCGTTTTTTTTTTTCATCACTTCACTTCAAAAATCGAACACTCGCTTTCAACACATACAACACAATCTCTATAAAGAAATCGAAAGGTCGTCTCTTTTTGGAATCTCTCGCCGTGTATCGGTTTCGATAATCCCCGACTCGTGTGCGTAAGTACAAACAATTCTTCTGAAATCGTTTCAGCGATGCATTGAATCCCCTTTTCGATTTATTTTCTTTTTCTGTCGGATTCTGATTCATGTCTCTCCTCGCCATAATTTTCTGGCGGTATTTGAAATCTCTCTCAAAATTTTTTTTTTTTCATAAAAAAAAACAATCTGTCTTGTTTTCCCAGAAATCATGTTCTTTTCTTTCTCTCAGGAGCCACCATTTTTTTCATGCATCGGAATTCGTGCCCCGGGTTGTTTCGGAAATAATGCATTTTTTTTTAATTTCAAACGAGTGAACTCTGCGTGTTCCGATGTGAAAGTGAATCTCTCTTAATTTTTTACTCGAGAAAAATGTCTTAATGTCATGTTTTTCCCATAAATCCTGTCGTGGTTTTTCAATTTTCATGCATCGGAAATCGTGCACGAGTAATGATGATCGACATGTGTTCATCAAATAGTAAAAATTCTTTCATCGATTTAAAAAATTTAGAAATCTCGTTAATGCATTCTGGTGGACACGTATGAAAATTTTCTGGCCTTAAGTACCTGTCTTGGAGGTGGTGATTTTTTTTTTGGTAATTTGAAACAAGTGTGTGTCTGTATTTTTGTGATATTTTTCAGGATTTGTAGACTGGAAAAGAGAGGAAGATGAAGTTGGTGCCGAGAGAGGTGGAGAAATTGGGCCTTCACGAGGCAGGGTTCCTCGCGCAGAAGCGCCTTGCTCGTGGCCTGAAGCTCAACTACACCGAAGCGGTCGCGCTCATCGCAACTCAGGTTTGCTATGTCTCCTTCGCAAGAAAACTTGAATCGTTTGTTACTGACGAATGACGGTGTTGACATGGTTGAAAACATATTGAAAATTAGGCTTGTTTGGTCATGGAATGCGTGCTTGTTGGAATACTTCAATGGTTGAACTCATTTGGTGTTTCCATTATTAGTAGTTTTGGGGGTGTATCAAAATGTCGGACTTGTTGGTGAAGCATGCTTGACATGCTTGTCTTTGTCCCCTTTTGTTGTAGGTTTAACCATAGGGTCTCTGGAGCCGGTACCCAGAGCAGTCAGACGTATAACATGGTGTTGTGAGAGGAGACTGGATATGGTCTTAAGCCTTGTATTTGTTTTTGCACAGATTGGCTGCTCTCAGGACATGAATCCAATATTTTGTTCGGGTAGCCCGGGCATTTTATCATTGTTTCGTGCAATGGCTCCTTAAGAGGATACGTGGTGTGTCAAGTCAACAGCACTAGACCACCTTAGTAACCGAATGTATAACCAAACTCATCTCAACTGGAAGGAACTATAATTTTGAATGAAATCTCGTAATGGGTTTTTTTGGGGACTTATTCTTGACATTATTAGTATGTGGGGTTGCAGTGTGAATGAAAACCTATAGACAAGTAATTATGAAATCATGTAGCATTTGACGTCTCAACAATCTCTTTCTTGCTGTATGCACAATTAGATTCGCTTTGCATTGCTCATTGATGAAATTCATACTGCCCATTTCAAAGTATTGCTGTATTGGCTAAATATCTGATTATGGGAAATAAGCCTCTTTATGTTCTGTAGCACTTCATTTGAGGCAGTATTTGTGACGGGACTCTTTTTTTTTAATAATAACTTACCAGCTTATATTTAGGTTTTGGAGTTTGTTCGGGATGGCAATAAGACTGTTGCGCAGTTGATGGACATTGGCAGACAGCTTTTGGGAAGGTGCAATCTCAATGGAACATCTCAATTGCATAGTATGTAAATATAACACAGGATTCTAGGGTTATTCATCAAATTTTATACATTTTCTATGGCATTCATTTTGCGATGAAGTATTATTCTTTTGTGATAGATGGTTCTCCATGAAGAAGCTCATGTATTTTGTGGTATAGTATGCTAGTCGCCCAAAGCAAGTGCAAATTCAAGCATGCTTAAGTGAATTTCTTCATCTTTGTACCAGTTATAAGAAAACTCTGATTTTGGCATTTGTTTTCCACATGGAATCCCTGATTTTATTTAACTTTCTTTATTAAATTTGCGTTGGAGTACTCCAATCCAAGGATGGGCCATTGAAATTGAAAGAATTTTGTATTAATAGTAAAATTCTTCCAGCTAAGCTTAAGCATGTGAGTTGGAACAAATGTTAAGTCATGAAGGGAAAGAAAACACCTCAATCGCATTTAAATTCCTCTTCACATGAACCAACTTTTATATGGTCTGATCATCGTCCCATTAAGGCTTCTAGCATTCCACAATTTAATGTTTCAGCAAATAAAAAGTGTACATGTTTAAGTATAAATGTAAATTTTATGATGTTTCAGTGTAGTTCCATAAGTTCATGCTAGACAATATTCTTCTGCTTCTGTAATTTGTATCTATAGTCTTGGAGTATGGTATGTGTTTCTAATAACCACTAATTAAAGACTGTTTCCTTATGGTACCTCTTGTTTTGGTTTGTATATAATCCCCAGGAGGCAGGTTCTTCCGGCAGTTCCTCACTTTTTAGACATCGTTCAGGTTGTGGCTTTTTGAAGATTTTGTTTCTGTACAGTATACATTTTATCTTGTTTTTTTTCTTTACCAATCAGTCATCAACCACTGGCAGATGTACTGTCTGCGGCTTATATCTATTACTTTAGGCAATGTAACAGGTGATCAGAAATGCATAATGACTTTTTAACATACGTGCTTACCTCTCAAGGCTACATGTTCAATAAAGGTTTATTACTTTTTAGTTCCGAACAAATTCTAAATTACTATATCATCAAACTTAAACTTTTAATGCCCAATTAGTTGTCTAGGAAAGTCAGTTGTAAACTGCTTAAGTAAATGTCAGTGTTCTACTTTGCAAGTACTAATGGTGCAACTTACATGCACACCATGTATAGTTTAATTAATAACCATTAATCTTTAACCATCCATGTTGAGTACAGGATCGCTCCACCTTTCTTTCTTATCTGCTGTATTTGAGATACTAATCATGTGCCTATTTCTCCTATTCATGTAGGTTGAGGGAACCTTTCCTGATGGGACAAAATTAATCACCATCCATGATGCCATTGCATGTGAAAATGGAAATTTGGAGTTGGCTTTACATGGTTCTTTTCTCCCAGGTAGCATACACACGTTGAGAAGAAACGACCATGTGATTGATTCCAAAGAAAATATTAGCTGTCAATCGTATACTCCCTGTGTAATATTAAATGAAGATATTTTACTTCCAAAGCACAATTGGTATTTGCTTATACATTTTACACTGCACAAAACACGCAAGAATACTACTTAGGAAACTTAATTCTGTCTCTAGAAAAATTGATTTTAGTACATAACTACAGTTCTTAATGCTGATTCTTGCTTTATTTATGCATTAAATGTAGCAATGTATTAGTTTTTTTATGTCATTTGTATAGATCTGTGTTCCTAAGGCATTAATGATTAATCTTATTCGGGTGTAAATTCACATTCTATTTATTTATTGCTACCTTCTCATTTGAATCATTACTCTTTATTTGGGAAGTTGGCTTTGTGTTGAACAAGATTTGTGACTTTGTGTGACATTTTGATTTTGTTGAAGAGTCGAAAATCATTTATCCTGTTGGAGCTTCTTCTACTATTGTAATTCTGTAGCTGAGTTTGTTCTGGTCTTGATGCTGTCAGACATGCACAAGCACCTAAGCCGATTCATATTCAATATGTGGTTGTACTGCCTAGGATAAGATTAAGACGTGACTGGGAAACGAACCTGAAAAAGTTGCTAAATCTCTGTCGGGATGAGATTTTGGAGTGGTAGTCACATGAAAGTTAAGTGTGGAAATATGTATGGCTCTACCTAGTCTGTAAAAAGCTTCATGTTAGTTATGTTCAAAGATGGTTAGTGGTAACATGAAAAGAGTGGTAGTCTGAACAAGCAAAGCCATCTGAATTTTTTTACTATTTCTAGATAAGATGAAGACTTAAAGTCTAGTTGGGAGCTTCCTATGGTTTTTTTTTTTTACTCAAGAAGTATGATAAATAGCACTTTCAACTTTTGGTCACCTATATATTTTAGGCATGACAGTTATCTTGATGTTATATATAGATCTGATGCTTTCATTGTTCTGACTTCTGATTATATTGGTGGACCTCTCTGGAGGTTTTATATATCTTAATTTGACTTATGGATGGAGTGGGCACTGAATTCCTTGCTAGGTGTGATATGAAAATTGGTCTTTGCAGTGCCTTCCTTGATAAGTTCACGGGTAGCGAAGATGATGTCTTTCCTGGAGAACTGATCTTTGGAAGTGGAAAAATTTTACTTAACAAGGGAAGAAAAGCTGTCACACTTAGAGTAACTAACAAGGCAGACAGACCAATACAGGTGAATTTTTTGTGGGCTGGTTGCTAGGATTCCGAAGCTGATATTGTCTTTTAAAATTCTTGTAGGCTGTTCTAGTAGTCAGTTGACCATTTATTAATATGGTATTAAACATAACATATACACTTATGAGAAACGGGTAAAACTCTGGAAAAACAAAAGAGAGTAAAAAGATATAGCAGTCTCATTTCTTCTTGACTTATTTAAAGAAATGGCAGTTTGCCACTATGAATTTGAACTATTTGCTTCCCTGAAATTTTTTTAAATTTTGAAATCACATTTCTTTTCAGATTGGCAGCCACTATCACTTCATCGAAGTAAATCCTTACCTGATTTTTGATAGAAGGCGATCTTATGGCATGCGGTTAAATATTTCAGCAGGAACAGCTACTCGGTTTGAGGTGAGTATTACCCCATTTGATATTTATTTCCGTGAAGATTTAAAATTCTCCTATAAAAATATATTCTTTCTGTCTGTACCTTTTAGTTCTACTGATGAAATTTGGTAGCACCACTCACCCACCTTCTCCCTCTCATTCACTCTCTAAAAAGGGGTTGTTCAATATAATGGAGGAATCCCCCAAAAATCCAATCTCGAGTGCAGTCTTTTTTGGTAAAATATTCACGTGTCACTTAACTATAACTTTGTATGCAATTTGATCATACTTCTGGCAGCAATTTGATCATGTTGCTGCATCCGTCTTAAAATCAGGGCTCATCACATATCTTGACTTTTACATTATAACTTAATCCCATGGCTGTTGATGATTATTAATAGATGTTCGCACTGCATGATTGTTATTCCATTTCAGAAAGATGATTATATGTGTATGTGAGGTTGTTGGATGTTTTGAACTGTTCCGATTGGCCTTTACATATTTTCTGTTTTTTCATTTTGGTCCTTGTTTGGTTCAGCCAGGGGAAGAGAAAAGTGTCACCCTTGTTAGTATTGGAGGCAGACAAGTGATCAGAGGTGGAAATGGCCTTGCAGATGGTCCTGTTGATATTTCCCAGATTGAAAAAGCGATGGATAATGTATGCAAGGAAGGTTTTGGGAACGAAGAACAGCCAGATGCCAGGTAAGAGTGTGGTCTATGTATCATATAATGATTACATTTTTTAACTTCATGATTAAAGTTTAGAATTTAATGCGCATGCATTTCACATTAAATTTTATCGATGTGTGCTTCAGTGAAGGCATTATTGGCGAAAGTTCGAATTTTATCACAGAAGTAACCCATGAGGCCTATGCTAACATGTATGGACCCACCACGGGGGACAAAGTTCGGCTAGGTGACACTGATTTATTCGCAGAGATTGAAAGAGATCTGGCTGTATATGGTGATGAATGCATATTCGGAGGTGGAAAAGTTCTACGAGATGGAATGGGCCAAGCCACTGGTTATGCATCATCCGCTTGCCTTGATACTGTTATCACTAATGCAGTGATTATTGACTATACTGGAATATACAAGGCAGATATTGGAATTAAAGGAGGACTCATTGTTCGCACTGGCAAAGCAGGTAACCCGGATGTAATGGATGGAGTGCAGTCAGATATGATTATTGGGGTAATTTTCTGATCTTATGTGATATACTCACTGCAACTATTATCAGATATATATTTTCCAAATCTCATAATATATTTCTCCTTATGCAGGTTAACACTGAGGTTATTGCAGGGGAAGGAATGATTGTAACTGCCGGTGGCATAGACTGTCATATCCACTTTATATGTCCCCAGTTGGCACAAGAGGCTATATCAAGTGGTCAGTTTTTAATATTTACTGGTCACTTTTTGAGCTTTGTGTATAAGGATGACTCCATCCACGCATAATGAGATTAAAGGAAAATGTCTTTAATCTTTTGAGATTGGTGTGAGTGATGACTCTGTATTACTCCACCAAAAACAACCTTTCACTCCAGAAATAGTTATCTGGTTTTCAGCCTGTAGAATATATTTGCATTAATCCTTCAGCAAATAAACCAAAAGGAACCATGTTTTCTCGACATAGCATTGTTTGTTTTGGAAAAGTTTTCATTCCTAGTTTTCCATATAGCCCAACACACTGCCTGTGGGATTAAGAAATGAAAGAGTTTTTACTTCTATCACCCTTCTTTCTTTTGCTTAATAAACTCATCATCATGCTGCTGATGCAAGAAAGGTTGATAGGTCTCCCCCAAGCAGTTTGCACCAAATCCCATATTCTTTCTGCTGAACATACACTTCACACTCAAATGTTCATTTGATTCTATATGTTCATTTAAGAAACAATCTTTTGAGAAGGTGGGTATTGTTTTTGAAGGTATCACAACATTGATAGGAGGTGGCACAGGACCAGCTAATGGCACTCGGGCAACTACTTGTACTCCGGCACCATTCCATATGAAGTTGATGCTTCAAGCTACTGATGATTTGCCAATTAATATGGGCTTCACAGGCAAGGTATCATACCTGTTTTTCTGCTCATCCATCTAGCATGGAATGTCAATAGTTTTTCTCAGGTGTTGAATTCTGTAAACCATGAGGCAAAATATATGGTGAAAGAGTTGTACAGTAAATATGATGCTGGGTGCATGTTGTCCCTGTCAGATAATCACAATGAAAACGGTGCAGATTAACAGGAAATAAAAAGGTTGTTAAGGTTTTATGGATTTTGATTAAGTTTGATGGGATGTCAATAATAACAATTGTTCAGATTTATTCAATGATGTGGATCGAGTCATATGAAAAGTCTGCTTGTCTGTTTGAGTTGTTTAACTTTCTTTTTTGAGCCGTTAGAAAATAGATAAATAGCATATATTCTAGGATAAGTTTTTCTAACAAAACTATGAATTCCTATGTTTCCAAGTAGTGGAACGGCCCTTTCATATTTTATTTTTAATTAATTATGAATTTCAGAGATATTCTTTACTTTTCTCTTTTCAACCTTTCATGTGGGTTCAAGGAGTTCTGCCTCTTGTTGTGGAATCAAGGCTTTTCATTGGTTTGTGATCATAGGCCAATAGTGATCGCCTAGGGCTTGTTCTTTGCTCTTCCTGCTGCTCCAAAATATTTTTCATTTTTATTTTTTACCTAAAGTATGAATAAAAAAATTGTTTGGAGAGGTAGTGATATGCTGAACTTTATGGTACATAGGATATACTCCTATATATTCTTACATGTGTAATTGAGTTAATTTGTTGAAGTTCATTGGAAGTTTATTTTCCATGCTTTCTACATGATAATTTTTTTTACATAACTAGCTAAATATACTTGATATTTGACATTTGGTTAATCTTCAAATATTTTTTGTATTCAGGGGAACACTGCCAAACCAGATGGTTTAGCTGAAATAATCAAGGCCGGGGCAATGGGCCTGAAGCTGCATGAGGACTGGGGAAGTACACCTGCTGCAATAGACAATTGTTTAAGAGTTGCAGATGAATATGATATTCAGGTACTGACTTTTCTTTCCTTGGATATTAAATTGAATTGTTCTGGTTTCACTGATGATCCACTCACTCTGGGTAGGTCAACATTCACACTGACACCTTAAATGAGTCTGGATGTGTGGAACAAACAATTGCTTCTTTTGGAGGAAGAACAATTCATACATATCACAGGTGTGAGTGATCTTCTATGTTTCTTGTAGTTTATACAATTCACATGTCCTATAAGCTTAAATATATGCATTTTAGACTGGTTCCACATGTTAGGGGTGAAAAATATTACAAAGTGGTTTTCCATCTGTTGCACCTGATAGGTGGCATATTTGAGCTTAAGCTCAACGTCCTCATGATCCTTAATATAAAAACTCATTCAGTCATTCTCCTTATGATCCATAAGCTCCATATAGGCCATAAATATTGTGAATAGGATTATTGTAGAACTGTGCATTATTGTATTGCTGGGTTTTGTTGATGCTGCCTATACTAGACAATGTCTTTGTTACTTTACCTCTACCCACCATTAGCCAAAACTCTTGGCCAAATGATGCTTCCAGTTATGTCTTATCTCTGCATGATGACGGCTAGATGCATTTCTCTGTGGTTGTATGTCAACAAACAGTAAATACTCGGTAAAATTAGAGGAGAGAGTGCAATCCCCCAACATTGGAGAAGCTAGACATTATAGTAACTAATTTGTTTCTTTATTTATCTTCAATATTAGTTACTATAATGGAGAGAGTGCAACCCCCCAACAAATGTTGATTTAAATTTGTTTATTAGTGATTTAAATTTGTTTATTAGTTATCTTCAATCTATTAGCTTATTAGTTAAGATAATATATGAGGAGGAGGCCGGAATTGTCAGGTTATAATGACAACCTATTGAACTTGATAAGGAGAATATTTAAATTTGTTCTCTTGGATGATTTATTAAAGCTAGGTTTTAACAAAATCCTCTTGGTTTAATATTCAAAATATTATACTTGTAACTTTAATGAACAGTGAAGGTGCGGGTGGTGGACATGCTCCAGATATTATAAAAGTGTGTGGGGAAAAGAATGTTTTGCCCTCATCAACAAATCCAACAAGGCCCTTCACTTTAAATACCATAGATGAGCACCTTGACATGCTGGTAAGAAAAAGGAACTTTTCAACTCAAGTACTCGCACCATGATGAATATCAATCTATCTAAAGTTTATACTATTTGCAGTTGGTATGTCATCACCTTGATAAGAATATCCCGGAAGATGTTGCATTTGCTGAATCTCGAATACGGAAGGAAACAATAGCTGCAGAAGACATATTGCATGACATGGGAGCTATCAGTATCATTTCTTCTGATTCACAGGCTATGGGTCGTGTTGGAGAGGTTTGGAAGGATTTTTGTTGTTCATTAGTTGTTTTTCTACATTTTCCATTGTTAAGACATATGAAGATATTGTATTTATTCAGAACACATCTATCAAGCAATGACCTACTTGTTCTGGAATACAACTTCAGTGCAAAACATTTTCAAATCAGCTTTGTGAGTTATTACTAGTGTTTTTTCCTGTGTCAGGTGTGCCTATGCTCTTAGCCTCCTCCATGGATTTTTTTTTGGAGTAAAATGTGGGCATATCTATTTTGAAAAACAAATAATGTCCCCAGCCTCCTCCACATATTATCTTCAATCACTAACAAGCAGATATCACACTATTGTAAATATCTTAGGATCATTTCTGGTATTAAAATTGATGTCAGATTGCTCCTTGTAACCTGAATTTTTTTTTATAAAGATATTTGTGTTTATCAATTCTTCTCTCTTTCAGTGCCTATGCAGGTTCAAAGCAGCTTCTATGAATGCTGTGATAAAAATATTTCATAGAATGCCTTATTAAAGACTAAGCCTTTTCCTATGTCAAAAGATTTGAGTATAAATATCACATTTCGTATCATTTCCTTGCATAGCTTGCTTAATTGATTAAATATATTATCCATGAGTATTATGAGGATTTCTTCGAATCAGGCTGAGGATATAATTTTTTTCTTCATTTGTTCTATCTTGCAGGTGATTATTAGGACGTGGCAGACTGCCCATAAGATGAAGCTGCAAAGAGGAAATTTAATTGACCCTAGTGGTTGCAACAATGACAATTTTCGCATTAAACGATACATATCAAAATATACCATAAACCCCGCAATAGCTAATGGCCTTTCTCAATATGTTGGTTCAATTGAGGTATGTTAGTATATTCCAAATGTTTACTCCTCTTAAGAATTTGTTCATGTGGAACTGTTTCTGGGTGCTGATACTCCGAGACTATGGTTCATTGCTTCCAGGAAAGGTTGTACAAAATCATCATTGTGAGACTTCTTTTTTGGGGGAAAATAAAAAATCACCCACCACTGCATCCACACTACACACTCACACATTGCATACAAAATATTGTGGAAAACCCACAACTGCCTGATCCTGCCACTGAACTTAACTTGAATGGGTGTTTTTTCTTCACTATATTTTGTATTAAATGAGGTTCTTTACACATGCATGTCTTTGACGTGGTTTTTCAGGTATAGAGGACTTTTCATGGGATATATTCAAACAAACATTTTCCTTTTCAATTTTCATAAATTTAATTGTTAATCACTGAGCTATGGGAGTTAAAACTCAGTTTGATCCTTCTGTTCTACCATACTGCTGGAGAAATTTTCGACCGTTTTTTTTTTGGTGGCGAGTTTTTTAAGTGTTTTTTTTAATTTCTGGTTTAATCTTCTCGCAGGAGTAAGATTAGATTTTAGGGGCCAACCAACCTGTCAAAAGGTGATTCGCTACCGTGTAGCAATCGTTCATTGTAATGTTATGCATTAATGAATCTTGTTTATATAGAGAGTTTTTATGAACATATAAGTTTTTCGTGTGAGATGTCTATACCTGGGAACATGTTGTAAGAACATGTTTGAGATTAGGACCATTGCTACAGACCTTCAGTAACTTAGTAATCACATGAACTGGCAATATATCATGTTTATATGGGTTCCCATATAACCTTATTTTTTGTTCTTTTGATATGTAAGTAGGTTTTGAACATACCACTGAAAGTTAGGTATGATATAGATATCTTTTATTGATGCAGAGGGGAAAGGTGGCAGATCTTGTTATATGGAAGCCCGCATTCTTTGGTGCAAAACCAGAAATGGTAGTCAAAGGTGGTGTCATTGCATGGGCTAATATGGGCGATCCAAATGCTAGCATCCCTACACCTGAACCGGTAAACATCCTTTTCCCTTCCATTTTAATGCTTAAACACTTCGTCGCCACTTTTGAAAGTCTTCTTGTGTCTCAATGAAGGACCAAAAAAATTGACATGAAACACATTCGTGGCTCTGTTGTCAACACCTGTAATTTTCTGTGTTACTGTGAATCTGAATTAATATGATCTTATTGCCAATATCCCTGTTATCTAATACTCTGAATTATTGTCATATTTACATATTAAATGCACACTATTCATCAAAAGGTTCATTCCTGTTTAAATTGCATCTCATTATTCAATAATTTACATATTAAATGAATAAACATGTAATAAATATGATACACATTTTACTTGTTGAACAGAATTGAAGCCAAAAAGTTAAAAGAAAAAAATGCTTGACTGGGTTTGGTTCTATCAGATTTTAATGCCATGACTTTGCCTGAACTGACAAGTTTCAGTAATGTGTTAATGTTATAACATTATTGGGAAGTCATGGATTTGATTTAATATAGGTGATTTTGCATGTCAGAATTGATTTTCTTATTTGTTGTAATTTATTTATGTTTTTCAATTTTACTGAACTTTACTTCAATTATACCCGACCCGAATTGCAATTTTTTTTCCCTTCCTGAGTTATTCTCCTATTCCTAACTGGTAACAAGGGTCAATATTAGCTCATTGATTGTTCTCCATCTCTTTTTTAAACTAAGTTTTAATATACATGACTTGGTTTGGTTCTACCAGTTAATGAATTTTTGATTTTCACAAATTTTTGTATGTTTTGATGCTACAATTGGGAGATCTTATTTGATTTAATATTGGTGATTTTGCTAGGATTATTATTTTTTATCTATCTTTTTGAAACTTCACTTTTACTTAACTTCACTTGTCAAAATTCTTGCCCCTACCAATTATTACTGGATTCCAATTCTATTATATTCAAAGTATATAAATATACACACGACAAATGCAGGTGATGATGAGGCCTATGTTCGGCGCATTTGGAAAGGCTGGAAGCTCGAACTCCATCGCTTTCATCAGCAAGGTGAGTCCTAATCCCTCATAAAACCATATTATCCGCATCTTCGCCTTTGCATATAATTTTTCATGCATTATGTGAACAAATTCCAGGTGGCCAAACAAGCCGGGGTGGAGGCTGAGTATGGGCTGAAGAAGAGAGTGGAGGCAGTAAGTGATGTTCGAAACCTGACAAAGCTCGACATGAAACACAATGATGCATTGCCTAAGATTGAGGTCGACCCGGAGACGTACACGGTGAAGGCTGATGGGGTGGTCCTCACTTGCAGCCCTGCCACGACGGTCCCCCTGTCTCGTAATTATTTTCTCTTCTAAGGCCCACTTTTCTTTCAGGAATAAGAGAGTGAATAAGGTGAACATAGGCTTGTTCCTTAGAAAAACAAGTTTATTTAGGATGGATAAACTTATGAGTCATGCTTGAATAAGTAAGAATAAACCTTGATAAATATATATGGGGGGAGATAGGCCCAATATATTCCTATTTATCCATCCAAAATTGAAGTACGACAAACCCAATAGACAAATTCATTAATATGGAGAGAGATATCAACCAAACAAAAAATTATCTAATTCTCATCTATTCCCATGTAATAACTATTTTATACCCATATAACCCAAATGGGGTGCAGGCTTTTGTGCCGGGTGTAGTTTATGAATCTTTTTTTATTTAACACTTAACATGAGGAGCGTTTGGAACTTAGTATACATTTATCTGAATAAGTGAGTATAAATGATAATGATTTTGTGTTTGGTTGTGATTTGAATTATTCAGAGAATAATGTTTTGTTGTTTGGGTAAAACAACAAACGGAAAAAAAAAGATAAAAAATAATGATAGTTGATTTGACAGATGATTTATAAGAGGTGATGACAAATAACCCCTTGTAAACTACCTGAAATCCATATAACCCCTTGACTTTTTCTAAAGTTCATATAACCCCTTGAAAACACTTATGTAAATTCAAATGACCCTCTTTTCCGTTCACGGATTCTACAAAACAAACGGGTATTCTGTTTTGTAATGAAAACAAAAAAGGGAAAATCTAACCCCTTGACTGAAAACACTTTTCTTAGTATATTAAAAATCTTATACAATTTGTTTTAAATGCAAAAAATTCTACAAATATTCTATTTTGTTAACCCGACTGAAAACACAGTATATCAAAAATCTTATACAATTTATTACAAATGCAAAAAACTTTCTGGACATAATGATTTTACCCCTCTGGATAAATTATAAAAACCCTATATGAAAGATAAAAATCGTCATTACTGAAGATTTTTCACATTTTTAATACATTTTAGGAGGTTTTTTGTATATTATGTTTTTAATCAGCATTAATCAAATGTAATATTTACAGAATATCTTAATCTGTCTATGAAAATTTAATTAAAGGGGTTATTTAGATTTATATAGGTGATTTTAGAGGGTTACATGTACTTTATGAAAAGTCACGGGTTTATAATTTCAAGCAGTTTACAGGGGTCATTTGAATTTTTTCCTGAACAAAATCCTTATGATATGAGTCCATATAGAATTGAAAAAAGGTTTGCATGGTTGGTGTGGGACAGGATC